>BMAC01000289.1:498605-610039 GCA_014905375.1 Phtheirospermum japonicum | reverse complement strand
CGCCGGTTAGGCGGTTAACCGTAACCGGATCAACACGTCTACATCACACCAAGGAAGTTAGAAACTTGTAGTATGACATTGGGCAATTAGTGTTGTTTAATCACGAACGTAAGTTTGACCCGAATGATTTCGAGGCTTCTTGGAGTTGACCATTCTTGATAAAAGAGATTGACGAGTATGGAGTATCCACGTTGTATGATGAGGTCGGAAAATCATCCTTTCAAGTTCACAAACATAGACTGAAACCTTATCATGACGAAGAAAAGAAGAATCGAGATCACAAGTTGGTGGAGTTTGGAGACCCACCGTACGGATGGAATTAAACGAACAATATAGCGTCGACCAAGCGACGTTAAAATTTGCGCTTCTCGGGAGGCAACCCGAGCTTTTTGTATCCTTTTGTATTTTATTTTCAGTTTATTTAATGTTTTATTTTGGTTTTTATATATTTAGAACAGATGAAAGAACTCGAACGAGGGGAACTGATAAATCAAGCGAAGAAAAATCGACCCAGAAATTCTGCCCGCGTCGACGTCGAGACTGATCGCGTCGGTCGACGCGGCGTCGATGCAACTGTCGAGGAATTGGTCTCTGTAGCGTCGATTGGGTTCGCGTCGGTCGACGCAGCGTCGACGCGAACCCTGTACCCGGACCAGAAGCGTTTAAAACCGGATTTTGACCCACCAACCCGAACCATATTCAGTTGACCCGCGGAAATAGCCTAGAAAACTGCTTTAAAATCGCCCCAAACCCTCCTTTCTCCTCACTTTGCAACTTCCAAATCTTCTTCTTCTTCAAAAATTTTTCTTTCTTGCTTTCAAAAGATTTTCCTTCTCTTATTTTCTTCCAACACTCGTAACCCAGAAATTAAACACATTGCCCAGAAATTCCATCCACCATCTCACATTCAACCAAAACCTCTGAAACGGGCTAGGTGGGTTTGGAGCAACTCTTGGGCGAATTGATCGTTTTCAAGGATAACCGTCGAGATACTTCATTTAATTCTCTCTTGGGGCTATTATATTTGTTGATTATTTGTGTTGGGAAGCTTTTGGTGCAAGAATTATTCAAGTTCTTAGTTGGTTGAGCACACACGCCAAGTGTTCGACGAAATTCCCCAAAGAACCAAAAAGTTTTATTTTCAAGATTTCTCATTCCCGTTCAACTTCTATTTGATTGAAAATGTCTTGAGCGGGAAAACGTAAGGATATGTCGGGGAAATACGGAGCGTCGTTCCCAATTTATTACAAAAAGGAAGGGGACGTTTTTAAGAATATTCGACAATGGGGGTTCGCGACCCATCGGACGATTAATGTTGACGGAATTGAGGAGAAAGCCTCAAATGGTTCGGAGCACCACACCGACCTCTCTCGTTATGTCGACAGCCTCGGTTGTGGGTATTTCGCCCGCATGCACCTACTCGGATTTAGCGAGCTTATGCTCGAATTTTTCACTACTTTGGCAACCCGAAACGATGAGACGTTCACATGTAGGCTAGGTGGTAACAACGTTTTTGTGGACAAAGAAATTTTTGGCAACAATTTTGGTTTCCTGACCGAAGGGGACCACCCGGTAGGCGTTCAAGGTTTCGATTTAGCTTCTTTTTGGGGGATGATAACCGGGGGGAAACACGGGCAATTGCAAGCGATTCCCTTGTTCGAAGATTCAAGACGAAGCCCTCCATGTCGCCTACAAGATTCTCGCCCACATCATTTTATGTAAGAACGAGGCCACTTACGTGACCAAGTCCGAGATCTACGTTTTACAGTGTCTTGTTGACGGTCGTCAAGTCCAGCTATACCCGTTGATTTTGAGCGGACTCTACAATGTTACTCAGGGTACGCCGGGTAGCAAGACGCCACTTCTCTCCTTCGCACCGTACATTACCGACGTCGCCCGTCACTTCGGGTTCGATCCGGTTGGAAACGACTTGCATCCACTTGGGACGACTTCACTTTCTTTGACACGTGCCCCTTCACCCCGAGTGAGGTCTTCGACTCAAGGAGGCTCCTCATCTCGACTGAACGACGAGGATGGCGACACGACAATGGAGCTGGCCCCACGTACCAATTCGGGCCCGAGTCCCGATTGGGGCTAATTTTTCGAGGATAACCGAGCATTTCAATTGATGATGTTCGACAAGCTCCAAATTATTGACGACAAGATTGACACGAACCACGAGCAAAACCGTCAAAGCTTGAGGAAGATGCGAGCTCGCATATCGAGACTCGAGGAGCGTTTTTGAGGCATCATTTCCCCAACCAAGCATGGACGTCGATGATGCTCCCGAGGATGATGGATCCCATGAGTTTTGACATCATTGTATCTTTATTTTTATGCTTTTTAAAAATAAAAATTAAAAAAAATCCAAAAATATTGTTATTTTCTTTGTTTTTATTTGTTTCGTTTTCTTTAGGACTATCATATCGCGTACGATGGAGCACCGGCCAATTGCACAAATTAACGAGTAGCGGCTCGACCTTCTCAGGGATGTTTTCCTTACCTTCTTCTTTTTGATTTTTGATGTATTTGTGGCAATCAAGATATTGCCGGGATTTTAGAGAAGGGGGTGGTCGAGTGTGATTTTTATTGCTTATTTGTGTAATTTTTATTTGGCCTGTAATAACTAAATTCTTAAACATGATTAATTGCTATTTATGCACTTAATTGTGTTTGTATGGCTTGCCTGTCAAAGTTTAACTATATATGATTTGAAGTTCTTTTCTTTTGAGCGTGCATAAGTGCATAAAATTTTTCAAAATTATTATTTATATATTGTAAAATGGTACTTGGACGCAATTGATTTCGCAAAATCTTAAAAGCAGCGTCAATTTAAACTTTCTCATGCAAAAAGCCTGTGAGTAGCCTGAGTGATTATCATCATTGCATGTACTTGAATGAGTTTTGATTTGATATCTCTTTGAAACCGCTGTGTAGTTGACTTTGAAAATGAGGTTAAGGCATAAATAAAACCCTATTCCGGCAATATCCATATATTTTAGCCACTATGAATTTCGAATGATCCCCTCATAGCCAAATAATTCATGCTTATAGCCATGAGTGTTTATTGAGTCGACCCCTACAACCCATTAAAAGCGTGGGGTAGGAGTTCGTATTTTTATTGGTTATTAGTGTTTTGGAAGATTTTATTAGGAATTTATGATGTTTTTGATTTTTGTAATTAAGGACCACCATCCAAAAAAAAAAAAAAGAGAGAGAGAGAGAAAAAAACTACCCCATAAAAAATTATAATAAGGGGAAAATATAAAAGAAGAAGAAGAAAAAAGGATGGTGAGTCTAGTTGAACTGTGTTAGTCATTGCCTATTCGCTTTATTAAGGCTTGTGTTTTATTATTTATTTTATTGTGAAGCCTAATGTTTAAGAGGCAAAAGAGTTGTGTTGAAAAAGAAGCACATTATAAGCTTCAATTGGGATTAAGTGGTTTGAGCAAAAGTCAGTTTAGAGTTACGAGTTGAGAAATAGCCTAAGTATAAAGGCTACGTTATGAGTGTTTAGTGAGGTTTTTCTTATGAACGAGGTGAAGCACATTGCTTCGTGATAAGACTAGGTTGGGTGAGTTATTAATCATGTTAGATCGTGAGTAGCCACACGACTTATATATTCCACACCCGTCCAAAGAGCCTTACACTACAACCCGAAAAGACCTTTTCCGATTCTTAGTTCTGACAACACACTTAATTTGCGTTTGAAAAGAGATTGATTTTCCGTGCTTATTTATTGTGCATGTATTTGTATGATTTGAGTGTATACACGTCCCATGCAGTAATGCTTGAATGCTTTTGAGCGTACACGCACATATTTATTTCCCTTTTGAGAGGATGCATGATTTTGATTTTGAACCGACGATGTAATAAAGGTGAAGTGTTTGACGTTGCGTGATTTGTACCTATATTTTCAAAATTATGTATGCAGCATAGCACGACTAATTGCATGAATTTATTTTCATTCTTGTTATACTTTGAACTATCCTTTGTTCGAGGACGAACAAACCAATTAAGTGTGGGGTAGTTGATTAGCATAGATTTGTCCTTATTTTTATTAGTATTTTAGTTCTTTTTTCTATTTGTTTTTGGTATAAGTTGGGTGATTAAGCTTAATTCCGTATTTTTATATTTCTAACTTATTTTACCGTATCTTGATCATAATCGATGAGAATAGGTGATTATTCGTTGTTTTTCACCTTACAGCTAAGTAACCGGAAGAGTTCAGCGCGTAAATAGATGAAGTTCGATGTTCAAAAGTGGCGAACGAGCTTTCCGATGAACGAGTAGCAGAAAGATCGAGGAAAATAAGACTTACTCTCAATCGCGTCAGTCGACGCAAGCGTCGACGCTACGTCGACGCGGATCCTTTACGCGACAGTCGACACTATGTCGACGCCAAGCCGACGTAACTCTTTAAAGCGTCAATCCAAGAGTGCATCTATCGATGGCAAGTCGACGCAACTTGCTGTTGCGTCGATCCATGACAGCGTCAGTCGATGCCCCCGCCCAGTCGACGCAAGCACACAGGCAGCGTCGATGCCAAGTTCCAGCACACGTCGGTCGACGCGACGTCGACGTTGCTGCCCAGAAATGCGTTTTTAAAGTTTCTTGTGCGCCAAGACATGTTATATCTATAAATACCCTTCATATTTCGTTTTTTTAGAGGGAGACGACTACCAAAGAGCAGAGATGACTCTAGGGTTAGAGAGCACAGAAACAACGCATTTACACCCTCCGTTATGAAGTTGGAGATCGAGATTGAAGATTCAAGTCCGTACGATTCAAGATTCATTCAATTCGAGATTTTTGCCTCAACTCTGGAATAGCTGGAGATTTTTACCGCTTTCAGTAGTTATAATAAGGTTTCTAAACTCTTAGTTAATTTCCTAGTTAATTTCGTAGTTAAAATGTTAGTTAATTCTATAATTAGTTTAATTAGTTTAATTATTTAATACTTGGATATTGGATATTGGATTAATCTAGCTTATTTATGAGAATTAGTTCATGCTTTATATTCTTGTTTTTAGATTCTTATGATACAATTGCTTCGTGATAGTTTCTTATATTCATGTTCTTAGATTCGTTAATTAGGTTTAAATCTTCATTGCATTTTATTGGTAGTCTAATTATTGCTCGTAGTTGATAATCTAGTTTAAAATAATTAGTTTAGTTAGTCTTAGTTTTAATATTGATTTAGTTTATAATGATCAATTCAAGATCTTCAAAAACCCCCAATGTACATGTATTTTATGATAGTTCGTAAATTGAGAAAAACGTCTAAGAGACCGAACAATTGTCTTCGAGAAAATCGACTTGAGTCAAACTCACCACCCTACAAGTTCCTCATACTCTTCCGAGTAAACTTACGTGTTTTTAAATTAAATACCTTAAAAGGGGTGCACAAAAGTTTTGATCAAAGCGAAGAAGCTGTCAGAAGCAGAGGCCCGCCGAATAGACTCCCCGGAGCCGCTGGAATTCGGAACGAAATGCTGCGTAACTTTGGCTGAACCGCTGACTCTCGCCCTTCAACAACAGCCCGACCGTAGTGTGGGTAATGCCGCCTTCCCAACAAGCCGTCGCTTTGTCCACCGACGATGCCACGGCCGTCAAATAGATTGGAGGTGAAGCAAGTACCAGTCAGCGGGAGGCACAGGCAGGTAAGTGCAGGTATGTTCTAGTTCTCAAGTTCTAGTTTCACGTTTTCTACTTTTTTTATATAAAATCCAATTAAAAAACAATAAATTAAAAACGTTAATCAAATTGAATTTCTATTAATGATTTTAATCAAATTAAAACCACTAATCAAATTAATAATCAATAATTATTTTAATCTAATTAAACTAATTATCCAATAATTAAACCCATAATTAATATTATAAAAATTATAAACATAATCGTTAACACAACCCCGAGCTCTGATACAACTGTTGGAATTTATAGAGACGAACACCATACCCGTGCAACGGATGTTTTAAAATTTTATTAGATACAACAGATCCATCCTATCAACGAACATATTTATACGATAAATAATCGAGAGATAGCATGAAAACTTTACAGTAAATCCAGTTCGAGTTCAACACTAAGGTATCCACAAAATTAATTCTCCGACTGCAAGATCCAACTTCAATGTATTGTTATCGTGAATAAAGATAGGAAATCTCACGAAGCTCAAGAACTCCTCAATCTCAAAATCAGGATTTGTTACGATGTTTTCTAAAACTCTCTGTTTCTCTCTTGTTATCAACTTATGACTTTATGTTATATTTATACTAGGTACATAAGAGAACCCTAATTCTAAATGGATTGGACTGTCAAAGACATGGGCCAAAAACAATTTTAGCCCAAGTACCTTTATTAATATAACATAGATAATTAAATCCAAATCAAATTTAATTTAATTAAATAATTTTTATCAAATAGAAATTAACATTGTAGTTATTAACAATTAAATATTGCAATTCTAAATTGAATATTTAATACTTTCTTGATACACTCTTCAGTCGGAAAACTAATCGCATATAGTCTGACCCTATAGGCCTTTATATATGACATCAATCTAATGATGATCCAAACAAAAATCTTAGACGACTTAGTTAGACAAACTCAATATACAAATAACATTCACTTGAACTATGTTGATAGGGCAGTATTAATAAGACCTGGACTGAGGTAGACTTGCATTTAATAGTAAAGGTGGTAAGAGTTGACTGACTTGCGTGTAAAAAAGTATGGTCAAATCTCTCTTGAAAGAGAGGTGGCCTTAGACAGACCTGATTGTTTATTAACAGGAAAAGGCAAATGGGGGACCATTCGTTACCTGGATGATCCTTGATTTACGGGCCTTGTTCCCAAAATCCAGGAGAAGGGTCCCCACCGGGGAACTTCTAGATATTCCAGCCAGATCTGAATTGGGAAAGAGCTGAAATCAGTAGTGATTACGGATGGGGAGACGGGGCCGATCTGCCCACTTCAGAAGTATTCCTGGCTAGGCAGTTCTGAAAATAATAAAAGATTCGCTGGCTTGGTCAGACCTGGCCTTCGGCTTACTTAAGAAGGAACAAATGGGACCACTTGTTTAGAAACTGTTTCCCAAACGGCCCATGATTCGCGGCACGTGTCCCTAGGATCCCGTCTGGGGTCCCTACAGGAATAAGCTATAAATATCTCAACCCCAAGGCTGAGAGAGGTAAGTCATTCTATTGAGCATTCCTTCTTTCTTTCTGTAAAACACCTCAAACGCTTACTGACTTAAGCATCGGAGAGGTTTCCACCAGAAAACCACCGGTGGTCCTTCCTAATCTGTTTTTGTGGTGTAGGTTCAGGAAGCTCTTGGGCTTTCAAGTGTTATTCAGGTAGTTCACTTTTTGGGCTGAAACATATGTGAAGTATAACCTTTATATAAAGCCTTGGTGAAATTCTTTTCATTTTGAATCACTCGATTAAGTTTAAAATTTATCCAAGTGTCTATCTCAATGGCTTAATCAATTTATCTTGTCTTTATTAGTCGACAACTAGACCATACTCAATTACTATATTGAATATGTCTCTTGCATTGGCCAACGACTTTAGTCGACCTAATATAGAGATTATGAGTGATCTCTCTCGAAATTACAACCGAGGAATGAATTCTTTCTTGACTCAACTACCACCTTCATTTACATCATGATGCACCCAACACAATTCATATCTACCCCGAAAAGGAGTGCAAGCATTGGTCATGGTTAAAGTACATCACTTAGTAAATAAGGTGCGTATTGACCTCAAGTCAAAGGATTATCACACACTTTATACACTGATAAGTTTATAGACATAGAATAAATAACTATCAGTAGGGTTTACCAATACTCTCTAAAGTATCAATGTGTCAATCACGAATAACTATTATTCGCAGTCGTGCGACTAACTGCATTCTTTAAAAATGTGATGCAGACCACATGCCGACATATTATATTATCAATATCTCAATCTTGATAATCATTAGTCGTGGCTATTTTAAGAGTAATGTTTTATCACTGACATCTCACCATATCAATGACAACATTAACTTTACAAGAACATTTATATGAATAATCACAAATAATCAAAATAATAACTCAATAAATGCATTGCCATATATATAACAATATCTATAATAATTGTGATCAAGTATAATATTTTTAAATTTGATTCTCTTTGGAACATTTATACTTTCATAATCAACTCTCACCAGATGATTTAGCATCATTTAATAGGAAGTTGACCTCTTGTCTACACTGATATATCGAGTTTTGTGAAATCCAGACACATTCTACAAATTGATCAAGATTTTAAACTGTATTATGTGTCTAGTAATTATATATAATACAAATCATAACATGAATGTTAAACTGCTGACAATTTCAAAATTATACTTCTAGAAACCAACTTCCCAAGGGTCCCTTTCCGAAATTGCTATCACCGTCGCATAATAACCTGGCTGCCACTAGTGACAAAGCACGACAAACTCCGACAGCCGTTGATGTGATTTTCTTTGGTCCTATTTTCTCGCCGACACCTACTATTATGGGTCCTATTACGGTGGCGACGGGCTTTGCTACAGCCCTCTCTGGTGGTGATGGTCTCTTCCCAATCATCTCGTCTAATTTTTTTGCCCCTCTACGGCAGCCGCAACAACCTTTGACTAGGATTTCAGATCAAATACTCTGCCTCTATTATGGAATGCCCCATCTGTTTCGGGTCCTAGCATCTCGCATGGGCAGGGTTTCTGTTCCTCCATTTCAGATAGGAATTCCTCTGCCGTCGATGTCGGTGGCGCGTGCATTGCTCGTAAGCTGCCAACTTTTGTCGTTTCTTCCATCAAGGCTGCCGACAGTAAGAGCACATTATCCCAGCTATTTAATCAAGTTACAGCTGGTAATGCCCCGCCGACTATTCATCACCCTCCGATTAAAAAAGACGACTACTTTTCGGTTACTATTGACGATAATCTTTACCAAGCTTGTGTGGTGGAGCTAAAAGGCTCTCTTATCGGACGCTTACTTCAGCCCAAGGGGTCGAAGTCGTTATCACTTGAGGGACTTAAAGCTTCACGTCAAGACACTTGGAAAATGAAGCACCTTGAAAATTTATCTCTTTGGGAAGAGGCTACTTTACTCTCTTGTTTTCCTTTGCCGAGGATAGGGCCTGTGCATTTACTAAACCTTATTGGAAGTTGGGTTTGGGTTCTTTTTGTCTTTCGCCTGGATGCCGAATTTCAATCCCTATAAGGTAACTACGTCCTCATCCCATATTCGGATACGTATATATGAGCTACCTATTGAATATTGGGATCGCTATTTTATTTTGAATATTGCAAGAGTGGTTGGTTCCCCTTTACAAATTGATGAACGCTCGGTTAATGGCTTGGTTGGGCATTTTGTTTGGGTGTTGGTTGATTTGAGCTTGAATGATCAATTGGAAGAGACGGTAATGACCGAGAGGGCGATTTTTTGCGGTTATGTTTCTATTGGTTTTAAGAATCTGTCCGATTATTGCTCGCTTTGTAAAAAGGTTGGTCGTTTCGCTGTGTTGTGCCCATCTTCGAAGTCGTAGGCTGACCCGACTACCAAGCCCGAGATCCAAACAATAAGAGGCTCGATAAGCCTAATGCGCACCCAAATGAGTTTGTCTAGGTTTCGGGACAATGCATGCTTTACAATGTAAATGCTCGCCCTTGTTTGCCTTCAAATGAGAGACGTGGCGATGATTATCATTTACAATTGTCCGAACATTGACAAAGGAGTTTTGACTCATCTCAAAGTTGATAATTCCAAACTTAAGCTATTAAATGCTTTTAATGTTCTCAACAGTCTTTCATGGCTGAACCATTGTCCAAGAATGGTCGTCCCACCTTTCTCGAGTCCCTTATCCCAACCCGTATGCCCGATTTGCGGTGCTTTTATTCAACATGCGCCGCCCACGGGTTCTCTCTTAGACTTGATGGTAGCTCCTCTTCGATTGTGGTTTATGATCCCGCCACTTTGCCCACAGCGGTCAGGGATATTTCTACGGACCAGGTGACGGGCGACAAGCAAATGGCTTTGGTGTTACATGCTCCTTGAGACACAAATAACTCGATTACTCCTAATTATACTTCAATTAAGATGATAGCCATATGGATATAAAATCTAATAGTTGTTTGGGTACACCATTCGCTATTCTTCCATTTAGTTCCTCGTTGAAAGATGACTTGACAATCTCTACCACAAAGTATTTATCTGATTTGCAAGACAATGCCCACACAATTAAAACTTTTCATATCAAGTTCGCCGAAAACCTTCAAGAATTCGACGTACAACATGCGTGCTTAAACTTTATTTTGGTTTTTCAGCTAGCTGATCGGCTTGAGATCAGATTCTTGCACTTTTTTTTACTAAGTATATAAGAGAACCTTAATCCTAAAAAGGATTGGACTGTCCAAGACATGGGCCCAAAATAATTTTAGCCCAAGTACCTTTATTAATATAACATATATAATTAAATCCAAATCCAATTTAATTTAATTAAATGACTTCAATTAAATAGAAATTAACATCATAAATATTAACAACTAAATATTATAATTCCAAATTGAATATTTAATACTTTCTTGATACACTCTTAAGTTGGAAAAGTAATCTCATATAGTGTGACCCTATAGGCTTTTATATATGACATCAATTTAATGACGATCAAAACAAAAAAACTCCTAGACGGCTTAGTTGGGCGAATTCAATATATAAAGAACATCCACTTGAACTCAACGAATTATAACCTTTATACAAAACTTTTGGTGAAATTCCTTTCATTACGAATCACTCAATTAAGTTTAAGATTTATCCAAGTGTCTATCTCAATGGCTTAATCAACTTATCTCATCTTTATTAGTCGACAACTAGACCATACTTAATTACTATATTGAATATGTCTTTTGCATTGGCCAATGACTTTAGTCGACCTAATATAGAGATTATGAGTGACCTCTCTCGAAATTACAATCGAGGAATGAATTCTTTTTTGGCTCAGCTACCACCTTCATTTACATCGTGATGCACCCAACACAATCCATATCTACCCCGAAAAGGAGTGCAAGCATTAATCATGGTCAAAGTACATCACTCAGTAAACAAGGTGCGTATTGACCTCAAGTCAAAGGATTATCACACGCTTTATACACTGATAAGTTTATATACATACAATAAATAACTTATCAGTAGGGTTTACCAATACTCTTTAAAGTATCCATGTGTCCATCACGAATAACTATTATTCGCAGTCGTGAGACTAACTACATTCTCTATGAATGTGATGCAGACCACATGCCGACATATATTATATTATCAATATCCCAATAGTGATAATCATTAGTCGGGGATATATTAAGAGTAATGTTCTATCACTGATATCTCACCATATCAATGAGAACATTAACTCACGGGAACATTTATACGAATAATTGAAAACAATCAAAATAATAACTCAATAAATGCATTGCCATATATATAACGATATATATAATAATTGTGATCAAGTATAATGTCTTTAAATCTGGTTGTCTCTACGACATTTATACTTTCAATCTCCCACTTGGCCTAGAGCCACTCACCTACATATCTAATACCTAGATTTACAAAATGCTCATCAAGTATCCTAGAACATAATGGCTTGGTAAAAGGGTCAACCAAATTTTCTTCAGTGGGAACACGCTCTATTTTGATTTCTCCTCTCTCCACTATCTCCCTGATCAAGTGGTAGCATCTTGGTACATGCTTGTTTCTGTTCGTGGACCTTGGTTTCTTAACTTGTGCAACAGCACCAGTGTTGTCACAATACAACGGTATTGGACTACTTACGTTAGGAACTACCCTTAATTCCTTCAAGAATTCATTTATTGAGACAACTTCTTTAACTGCTTCTGATGCAGCAATGTACTCGGCTTCAGTTACTGAATCTGCGGTAGTAGTTTGCTTGGAACTATTCCAACTCACTACCCCACCAATGAGAATGAAAGCATACCCAGATTGTGACTTGTAGTCATCGTGGTCTGTTTGGAAACTAGCATCAGTGTACGCAGTAACTGCCAGTTCCTTTTGTCCACCATAGACTAAGAAATATTATTTAGTTCTTCTTTATTTCTGACAAAATCAAACGATTTGTTTGCTTTGTCAAAACAAATATTCCGACTTCTAGAGGCTTGTTTAAGTCCATAAATACACTTTTGTAGTTTGCATACCGATTTAGGTTTCGATTCAGATGTAAAACCTTCTGGTTGTATCATATACACTTCATCGGTCAATTCACCATTGAGGAAAGCAGTTTTAACATCCATCTGCCAAATATGGTAATCATAGTATGCAGCTATAGCAAGTAAAATCCTAATGGACTTGATTTTCGCAACTGGAGAAAAGTTCATCATATTTAATTCCTCCTCGTTGACTATAACCTTCTGCTACCAACCTAGCCTTGTAGGCTTGTACCTTACCATTTGCATCGATCTTATTCTTAAAGACCCATTTACATCCAATGGGTCTAACCTCACCTGTCAAGCCAACCAAGTTCTAATTTTGATTTGTATACATCGAGTCCATTTCTGATCTCATGGTTTCAAGCCACCTCTTTGAGTCAATATCTAACATAGCCTCAATGTAAGTTCTAGGTTCATCATCGTCTGTAATCTCATGTCATCTTGACTCTCTACAATGAGTTTTAGTCTTTTCGGTCGCCTATGAATCGTAGTAGACTTATGAAGTTGGTTATCATGCATTTGAGTGATTTGAGTGTTTTGAACATGAGAAGGTTCTTCCGTGCTGGATGGTCCAGCATTTTGAGATTCCTCAGAAGTGTCATCAACACAAACTTCCTGAGGGGGGAGTTGTGCAACCATTGCTTGGTCTTCCATTGGTTGCGATGATAAATCTTGCATTACTGCATAAATTCTATCAATGCTCCCACAGGCTAAATATTGTCCTCTAAGTGACAAAACTTCACCATAGGAATGACTAGAAGCTCCCACTGAATTCTTGTATAGGTCATTAGATAAGCTTTCAACCTCCATGTCACTTTGTGGTTCTTGAATTTCTTCAAGTTCTACCTTATTTCGACTTCTTTCCTTGTAGACATAGTCTTCCTCAAGGAAAGTCTCTTGCCTAGAAAAACTAACCTTATGTTCTCCGGGAAGATAGAAATAGTATCCTCTTGTTTCTTTAGGATACCCCAAAAAATAATATTTCTCATTTTTAGATTCAAACTTGTCAGTAAGCATCTTCTTTACATATGAGGGGCAACCCCAGGTTTGCATGTGCATAAGTGATAGCTTCTTGCCATGCCATCACTCATATGGAGTTTTATCTACTGACTTCGATGGAACTCTATTCAGAACATAGATTGAGTTCAGTAAAGCATACCCTCATAGGTATGTTGGAATATCTGAGAAACTCATCATGGATCTAACCATATCTAATAAGGTCGATTCCTCCTTTCAAAAATACCATTCATTTGTGGTGTTACAGGAAGCGTCTGTTGCGATTGGACTCCATGAAGTTTTAAGTAATCGAGAAACTCATTACTCAGGTATTCTCCTCCTGATGGTGCCGTCGCGCAGCGGAAAACAAAAATTTTAAATAAAAGGAGTTTGAATCGAATTTAATTGACAACGGCCCATTTTAAATTTCAATTAATTCAAATAATGTTTTAATTACTTTATAAATAAAACAATTTGATTTCCACAAAATCAAACGAGCATGATAAGTAACCATTTAATATATTAATCACATATATAACAATTATATATATATTAACATATTAATCAGATTTATAAATATATATTATATACACATCATGCAACATAAACCATATATGTATATACATATTAAAACACATACAGCATGCATGCATCTATTATTAAATATATCTATATATCATATACAGTATGCATGCATTCATCTTACTTATATACACATAATATATATATATATATATATATATATATATATATATATATATATATCATGCACAACACACATATATATATATATATTAAACACAGCACACATATATATATCATATATATATATATATATATATATATATACGAACAGCCATGTACCTCACGACGGAGGAGGATCGATGCGGACAGGAGTTCCGGCGACGAAGCGGCAGCAGGCTACGGCACACGGCAGCGGCGCTGTCGGGGAGCGGCCTGTCTCCTTCGGCAGTCGCAACGGCCTCACAGCGGACGGAGTAGCGAGACAGCTTGAGCTCCGGCGACGATGTGGCAGCAGACTACGGCGATATGCGGGCGCGCTGGCGTCGGAACAGCGGCAGGCGAGATCGTCGGTTGTGGCAACGACGGGATGACAGCAGCGGCAGGCGCTCCGGCGGCGAAGTGGCTGCAGACTACGTCAGATCCTCGGCTGCGACAACCCCGGCTTGGCAGCAGCCGTGTGGGAGACGACAGGTAGGTGCGGCGTGGCGTTCGGAACGACACAGCAGGCAGGCGGGCTCGGCTGCGGCAATTCCGACTTGACAGCGGCAGGGAACGGCAATCGGGATTGCGTGCGGAGGTGCGTGGCGTCCGGCTAGTGGCTCGTCTCCGGCAATAGGTGTCACACACCGAATGTCCCAATCTTCTTGCAACGAAGCACTAGATACGTCGAGAGCTCGAGAACGACGGAGGAAATACGAGGACCGAACGTTTCGGTGCGGGGGGCGGCCGGCGGCAAGCGACGGCGGCTGGAGGTGGACGGCTGGGAGAAGGGTTTTTGGTGGCTAGGGTTTTTTAAAAATAAAAACCGTGTCTGCGTGGCTTGAGGTTTTTTTTGCTACTTAACCAAAAAATCCGAAAACTTGTTCAGCAAACCAAAACCCACATTTTTCATATATATATATATATATATATATAGCCCAACTCTAAATGGGCTTATGATGGAATGGCCCAATTAAAAAAAATAAAACAAAGCCTTTTAATTTAAAATAGCACCGGCCCAATAACTTTAAAAGGGCTTATTGGGCCGACCCAATTTTAAATCAAAAACCCCATTGGAATTAAATCATTTCTCACAAACGATAACTCCGAAAAATATAACAATTATATTTTTGCGTCCAGAATAACTTTCTCGTATTTTTTTTTTTAATTCATAATCACAATTATGAACCTTAGATTCAATCATATTGATATGTAACTATGCTAAAATTAACAATTAATTTCTAGCTATCGTTTTCAATAATCAGGAAACACGTGGTGTGARCCTCAATGGTTCAGGTGTAAGCTAGCCYTGGGTTCACAACACATTGTGATTCAAACAACATATTGTTCTTATATGAACTCGTCCCTTAGAGTCCCTGATTAAATAAAACTCATTTTACTTAATCACTGGTCAAACCAGAGCCCAACGAATTACGCCTAGCAACAACGCATCATAATTCCCTAGATACAAATGAAGTGCCTGCAAGAACCTTGTGATATAGCTTATATGTACAGTACGATCCCTTCGCGATCTATGTCCCGATTGAACAAGAGGTATTGGTTCATCGAGACCTCTTTATAGTTCAATAAATGTGTGTACGTTCTAGGTTCAAGATAATRCGTTCGTGTGTGACTTAGAGAAACACATTTTTTTCTAAACACCCCACTATAAGCTCTGGCCAGAGACTCCGAGGATTTATCAACCATCAGAACACACAGGACATCCATGACTTATCATGTGTTCGAATCCCCTACCACCATGCACAGACTTCCCACTAGATTCCCGACTATGCGAACGTTGCCCCTTTTGATTGGCCTCCAAAGAGACACAAAGATAGGTCACAACATAGCCTGTCCTCTAGTGAAGTCACGGTGAGGTCTGGGTCTTAAGGATTAATGTTGTACGCTATACCATAGAAATCATGTACTCGATGAGTGGGAACCACTTAGAGATTTCTAMGCGAGGGAGTTCAGTGAACTCATCTTATGAGCACCTACTTATGTATGTCGATYTCCAGACACCGTGACCGATGAGATGCYGTCCACATACACTAAGTACTASTCTTAATGGYAAAGGCCTGTATCCTCATTATGGCGTAACCCTTTGACTAGGAACAAGTTCGACGAGTTACATTACGTGCTGGATTATCTCACGATTCTGCTAGACCAATCCACCGTGATAAAGTAACTTCATCAGGACCATACCTATGCAACAGGCAAGGGATAAAAGATATGGAATGCCAATATGCATAAAAGATATTATTACGAATAAGAAACGATTTTATTACAAGAGAATGGTCGGACCACAGCCACAAGTTGGCTTGTTGGTCACCTTATTCTAACATGTCTAACATCGGAATGGAAACAATATTCTTCGTAATCGATGGGACAAAATAAAAATTATATAAATAAAGTCTATAAACCGAGGGTAATCTAATCTATAAGTCCCTACACGCTCGCCAGCAACCTTTGCTCCATTTCCCACGCGCAGGCAAACTTCCGCCGGTCTAACCATCCTGCTGTCACTTAGCCCTTGCACATTATTACAAATGTGTGAGCCACGTCAGTATCAAATATCCAGTAGTAAGAGTTATTAATAGACATATTTATCTCAATGACAAACATACTTGTGGAGCCCGAAACATCTAATGTTTTCCACTTCTCACAGTCTCTCTTCCAATGAACCTTTTCTTTGCAATATAAGCACATATCTTTAGCCAATGTTGACTTCTTATGAGCACCTCCTTTTGGGCTCAAAACCGTAGGCTTAGGCCCAGCCTTAGTTTTCTTTTTCTGCTTTTTCTGACCTTTCAGGTTAGATCTAGCAGATGTACTCACCATGAGTACAACTTTGCACTTTGAGGTGAAGACTCATATGTCTTAAGTATGTTATAAAGTTCTGGAAGCTTCGCTTTCATGTTGTTCATATTATAACTCACAATGAAGTTTTCAAATGAACTAGGAAGCGAATTCAAAATCAAGTTGACTGAGACATTTTCAGGTAGGTTCGTTCCAATCGAATCCAACCTCTCAATCAGCCCTATCATCTTCAAGACATGCTCAAACACCTTGCCCCCATCATGAAACTTGCACTTAAAGAGATCTCTTAGTAGCTCATACTCCATAGTTTGAGCTTGCGAAGCATAGAGACTCTTCAAATGCTCTAACATTTTGTTAGGGGCCATGTGTTCGTGTTGTCTCTGCAATTCCGTCGTCATTTCAGTTAGCAAGAAACAATGTGCTGAAGTTGCATCATCCTTATGTTTTCCATGAATATCGATGTCAAACTTGGCATATTCCAGAGAATCTTTATCAGGAATCTCAGAAACAGGGTGTGTCCAACACATACTCAATATTTTCCTGTCTCAGAATTAAACACAGATTTTGCAACCAATTCATAAAGTTTGGTGCAGTCAACTTGTTCATTTAAACCAAATATTTCAATGATAAACTCGATATCTTAAATAATCAGGAGAAAATGAATAGAGAGGGAATTAAAACTCTAATTCTAATTCCTATGATCACAATATTGGCTAATTAACAAGGACTTTAATAATTAGCTCCCACTATTTTAACATAAAATAATGACCCCATGGTAGAATACGGACTCATATCAAATATGATCATAGTGAGCCAAGATCCACATTCATACTATTGCAGCCTCTGCTAGAGCTGATGGCCACAATAACACAACTGGTAGGTGTCCAAACTAATTATGGCCATTATAACTCTTGGTCGATCGAATCTAATCCGAACTTATGCCCTTAGGTGGTTCCGACTCTAGGGCGACAAAAAAAATCAACCCCATTACACGTTCACAAACATATGCATCTATGAGCAAGCCTTAACCTCGTCGGCCGGAGCAAGCACTAAGGTGCAAATACTGATGGACGAAAAAGGTTTCATACTAAATCAATTGTAATCGACAGCGCGTTCATCCAAGATGAGACTCATATTTTATTGAGGAACATTTATCGGTGTTTAACAATTAACAAGACCCAAATGAACAGTAAATAATTATTGGGCGCCGCCTACCCATAATTCATAATCAAACGGCCCGACAAATATTGGGCGCCGCCTACCCAGAGTTTGTAAGCAAATGGTCCGACAAATACTGAGCGCCGCCTACCTAGACAATATATGCGGACTCTATGCTAAAATGTAATATATGAGCCACATAAATAATTAGGACAAGTAGAGGAACAATTCCATATCTAAACTAAAATTCAAAATTTTAATTTAATTCACATTATCAAATAATGCAATAATAATAATCATGAGTTAATCATTATCTAAATTTAATTCTTATTCCTATATAATATTTAAAAATGCTATAATTTAGAAATTAATTAAATTCTAAATTTAAAATTAATTTCTAAGACAATTTAAAAGATTTTTAGTGAAAATACAATTCTTCAAAATTTTCGGCATAGCCAAACAACCCTTTATCTAAAAGTTTTAGGGTCGTTTATGTAATTCTCAAAATTTTAAATAATTATAGAAATGCCATTTGGGCTTAAAACAGTTTCTGGAAAGTTTCTGGGGTCAGAACAAAACTTCTGAAAGGTTATGGACATCCTCGTAGTTTTCTAAAAAATTATGGCAGATCTGTAATTTCATAAATTTCTAAAATTACAATCAGGCCCAAAACTATGG
The DNA here is from genome assembly GCA_014905375.1 of Phtheirospermum japonicum. Classification (NCBI taxonomy): domain Eukaryota; kingdom Viridiplantae; phylum Streptophyta; class Magnoliopsida; order Lamiales; family Orobanchaceae; genus Phtheirospermum; species Phtheirospermum japonicum. The sequence goes on along the minus strand of BMAC01000289.1, from coordinate 591,414 downwards.
CTCAGCTCACCGGACCGCCCAGATTCGAGCTGAGCCGCTGCAGTAGAGCAGCCATGACTCCTCCTCTTCACCAGCGATAAGCCGCCGTCGCGACTGTCCACCCCTGCCTGCCCGACCATTAGGCCTAGCCGGAGTAGTACCGGCCATTGACGACGCCAACAGCCCAGGGGGAGGATCTTTAGCTTCCGGTCCAGATTGCAGGAGGCGTAATGCAGGTAAGTGGCGATCCCAGTATTCCAGATTTGCAAATTTTTGTTATTCTGTATTTTCTTTTAAATCCAATTAAAAAATAATAATTTAAAAATGTTTAATCAGATTAAAATTCTATTGATAATTTTAATCAAATTAAAATAACTAATCAAATTAACAATCATTAATTACTTTAATCTAATTAATATAACTATACAATAATTAAACTCATAATTAATATTATAATTTTATATATATAATCATTGACACAGCCCCGGGCTCTGATACCACTGTTGGAATTCGTAGAGACGAACACCATGTTCGTGCACCGGAAGTTTTAAAATTTAATATCTAACAGATCCAACCTGTTAACGAATATATTTATATAATAAATAAACCAGAGAAAGCATGAAAACCTTACAGTAAATCCAAACCCGAGTTCAATAATAAGGTATCCATGCAATTAAGTCTCCGACTGTAAGATCCAAAATATCACAAAAGCTCAAGAACTCGAGTGGGTATACCATGGACCCAGGGCCATATAATAGGGTGCACCTGGTCCCCTAATTCAGTTTCACGTCTGCACCAATTCGACGCGCCTTCCTTTTTCACCTCCCGCTTCACGCTTTTCGACGCGCCTCATTAAGAGAAAAAACTCTGCAAATTCCCGTTGCAACCCTCTCCACTATTTTTGAACAAAATTTTCTCCAGATTTTCTCCACATCCCGCTGTAACTTCTTTTAGACGCTGCAACAATTCTTTTTTCCAGTTTTCTGACGTTCTCCAATTGATATTTGCGATGATTTTCTTCTTTCGTAACAAGTTTCTGACGCTCTCCAACTTGAAACATAAAACTCAAGTAAGTTTCCCCGATTTTTCTCCTTTCTTCTTTACTAAATTCATAAACGAACATCAATTGTTAATGTTTCAGAAATTATACTGGAGGTTTGTTTTTTATTTGGATATTGTGATAAGATTTTATATTCACTATTTGATGATATGTGCAAGATCTATTTGATGATATGTTCTAAATCTGAGTGATGATATATCATTTGTGAAATTGATGATGTTTCATCATATCATGTTGATTCATCTCAAAATCACTAATAAATTTTAATTATATACTTTCGATTCTTCTGAATCTAGGGTTTAGCCATCAATTATATGCTTTCGATTCTATAATTTAACCATCGATTATATGATTTTGTTAAAACTCCCCAGTTTAATTTCAGATTTTGTAGTTTTTGATGATATATATATGATATGTCTGATGATATATGTCTGATTTTTATCCTTTTGTTCCTGGGAATATAGATGAAGTTTTTTGATGGTATGTGCATTTTCTATTTTAATGATATTTGTATATTCTGTGTGATGACATGTATATGATATTTACATATTATGTGTGAAATATGTATATGATGTGTGTGATGACATTTTTATGTTTACTGTGATGATACATATATGATGTTTGTGATGATATGTAAATGTTTCGGATGATGATATTTGAATATTTTGTCATAATAATATATTCATATACTGTGTGATGATATGTATATGATATCTATATCTATCTATCTATCTATATATATATATATATATTAACAGAGAGGTCTGGAGAGAGAAAATAATAGGAGTAGAATGCCACGTAAATGCCACGTATGATTAATAATTACTTTACTTAGTAATTTTCTTAATATAATTAGAGAAGTAAATACCTTAATTAGATTGTCAGTCTAGAGAGAGAGAGTAGAATGCCACGTAAATGCCACGTACGATTAATAATTACTTTACTTAGTAATTTTCTTAATATAATTAGAGAAGTAAATACCTTAATTAGATTGTCAGTCCGGAGAGAGAAAAATATGAGTAGGAAAGAGAAAAAATGTCACGTAAAATTATTTTCCTTTTTTTAGTTATGTAGGGATTTTATTAACATAATTGATAGATATATTAATTAATATTAATGATGATTTGGTTTTCTTTTTTAATTAAAAAACCAGCTAGGATTAGTTTCCTCTTTTAATTATGTAGGAATCTTCTTAACATAAATAGGATAGATACTCTAATTAACATTAAAAAATAATAAAAAAGTAATATTATACACACACACACACACACACACACACACACACATATATATATATTATATTTATATAATCACTTATATGTTATTTTGATTTTTATTATGAGTTTTCTTTTTACATTTTTTCGTTATTTTTCTCATTCTGAGTCCAACAATATCAAATTTGTCATTTTTTCTCAAAATAATTTGATCAATTTATTTAATTAAATTATAAAAAAATGCACAATACAATATAATATGATATTATTTTTTATTGGTCATCAACATGTTGTTTATAAAATATTATTTCAAGACCTTTTCATTTAAATTGATCTCATAAATTAATGAATATTGTTATTATCTCTGAAACCGCATAAAACAATATAAGTGCAAATCCAACACTAAGTGGAGTGAACACTATGACGTCAATTACAATAGATTTCGAAAAATATCAACTAATTCCCCCCCAAAAAAAAGGGGAAAGACCGCATTTGAAAGCAAATTTTGCTAAACGCGGTAATTTTGAAAGTATTTATGTCACATTTAATTTTGATTGAAGTTCAAACTTGAGTTTATTCTATTAAGTATGCGTTTAAATTTTACATACTAATCGTTTCAACTCCATTGTAATATTTATGTTTACTTTAATACTTATACTATCATTTGCTCATTGTGCAGAAGAAAAAAAGTTATTTTCACATGATAGCTGGCCTACAATCCATGTTGGATAGTGCAAATAATTAAAAAAACCATGTAAGAGAAAAAATAGTTACGTAGGATTATTTTTCTTTTTTTAACTATATAGAAATTTACGTAATTGAATTAGGATAAATACTCTAATTAATATTAAAAATAACAAGATCATTAAAATATATCTATCTATCTAATAATTAGAAAAAAAAAGTTTGTAAGATAGAAAATAAGTCATGTAGAATTATTTTTCTATATTTAATTATATAGGAATTTACTTAATAAAATTAGGATAAATACCCTAATTAATATTAAAAATAACAATATTATTTAAATCTATCTATCTATCTATCTATCTATCTATCTATCTATCTATCTAATCACTTTTATGTTACTTTGGTTCTTATTGTGAGGTTTTTGTTATTTTATTTTACGCTTTTGTTTTAATTGTGAGTCCAATAATATTAAATTTGACACTTTTTCTCAAAATTAACTTGATCACTTTTTTAATTAGATTATATAAAAATTATAACATAATTTAGTATTTATTTTATTATCTATCAACGTTTTATCTATCAAATACTATTATGATTCAATGCCTTTTTATTTGAATTGATCTCATAAATAATATTTAGTATTAATGATAATTTAGTTATTTTTTTTTTAATTATGTAGGATTTTTCTTAACATAATTAGAAAGGATACTCTAATTAATATTTGATAAAATTAATAAGATCATTTGTGTGTATATATATATATATATATATATATATATATATATATATATATATATATATATATATATATAAGATTAGGTTCATGTGAGAACCAATTCCCTAGGTCTTTCCCTTTTTTCCTTAATTTTGCATCATTTAAATTAGCATCACATATAATGTAAAATAGCGGTTCCTAAAGTTCCCACCATAGGGAATTGGTTCTCACATGAACCTAATCCTATATATATATATATATATATAATATATATATATATATATATATATATATATATATATATATATATATATATATATATATATATATAATTACTTATTTAAATATTTTAATACACTTTAGCCAATTATTTTTATTTTAGATAAAGTAAAATGAAAAATTATCGTGCAACGCACGGGCACAATACTAGTTTTCATATTATGTGTGATATATGTATAAGATGTGTGTGATGATATTTTCATGTTCAGTGTGATGATACATATCTGACGTGTGTGATGATATATGTATGTTCCTTGTGATGATATGTGCATATTCTGTGTGATAATATTTGCATGTTCAGTGTGATGATATGTTCATACTTTGTATGATGATATGTTTATATTATGTGTGATGATATGTGCAATGATATTTTCATATTATGTTTTGTGATGATACATGTATGATGTGTAATACTATTTGTATGTTTTGTGTTATGATATATACACGTTCTGTATGATGATATGTTTATATTTTGTGTGATGATATGCGTTTTATATGTATGATGATCTTTTTGATTTTGTTTTTAGTTTTTTATTTTTGGTGTTTAATTATAGATAAGAAGAAGACAACAACCAATTTACCTTAGGAGAAAATATATATACTAATTATAGTTAGTAATCCACATGGTGTAGGTCTCACTCTTCAAGTGGAAGACCTACAGAAAAATATTTGTGAAGAAATCACAAAGGGAGGGAAGAAGAAGTTTTCAAGTGAGGCAACATCGATGGTTGACAAATATGTTTCTCCTGCTCGGAATAAGAAGAAGCGAGAACAGAAGAAAATTCCAATTCAAGCACCTAATGCAACACTGATCGTTGACAAACATGTTTTTCCTGCTCACACAAAAAAAAAGAAGCGAGAACAGAAGAAAATGCCAATTCAAGCACCTGATGCAACGCCAATTGTCGATAAACCCAGTTGTGAATTCGAAATAGTGAAACAGGCCATGCAGAACCAGCTAGAAACTGAGAATAAAAACTTGATTGTGAAGCATCGTAAAACACAATTGCTGAAAAAGAATATATTTAAAAAGGTTAGTAGTTTTTATTGTTTTGCTATTTTGACAGAAATAATATTCATACTAAAATTCAAATTAATTAAATATCCCATACATTTAAAGGTTACAGTGATGGTAGACAAACACAATGCAAAAGAAAGAATTAAACCAGCTGAGGTTTAACTTTTTTGTACCTAATTATTAAACATAGTATCACATACAACAACCACATACCATCACTAATGAAATATAAATAGCCATGCATGTCCATGCATTGGCAGATGATCATCCCATGAACAACAAAATAATACAGCTAGCCACTTTATTCTGTAGCTCATGGATTAGCTGTCAAACGGTGTAAGGAGATGATAGAATATTCTGTCATGTTTAACCATCCATTTACTAGGTTTTAGTGTAGCCTTTTGTAGTCTTAAACATGTCTAGGGCTACGAGATGGTTCATGGTCTGCAGCCTCATTTAAGGAATATGTCATCTTCCTAAAAAGGCAACCTGTGTATTCAACCTTTTGATATTAAGAAAATGTGTGCCTTGTTTCATGTTTTGTTGCTTTTTATGATTTCAAGCATGGTATTAGAGCATGTTCCTGAACCTGTCTCTGGTGCTACTATCCTATCCTTCATTTATTAATCTTGTCTAGTCTTATCATGGCTGAATCATCTACAACCACTTCTTCAAATGTTATCCTCAATAATACAAATACAAATCTACAAGTTATTCAACCTCAATCTCAGCTTCTTACCACTAAACTCTCAGACTCAAACTATCATATCTGGAAACAATAGATTCTCACAGCCCGAGGCTATGGACTTGAAGAATACTTGAATGGACTTGTTACTATCCCTCAAAAATCCATCGCAAGCACAGAAAATCCTGATGTTTCAAAACTGAATCCAGAATATCTTGCTTATCAAAGACAAGATCAGTTGCTAGCTTCATGGCTGTTGTCATCACTGTCAGAAAGTCTATTGGTCCTCATGGTTGGATTGGACACCTCTCGCCAGATGTGGAAAGCCTTGGAGATAAATTACTCCATTCTAGCCTTAGCTAGGTAGATGCAGCACAAATTGCAGTTATCCACAGTGAAAAAAGGTAATCTTTCCATTAAAGAGTATCTTAATAAGGTCAAATTGTGTTGTGATGCTTTAGCTTCTACTGGTCAAAAGGTCTCTGAATCAGATCAAGTTATGAACATACTCTCTAGTCTTGGTAGTGAGTATGATTCTGTAGTGGTGTCAGTTACCTCTAGACCTGAGTTTTGCACAGTGAAACAAGTCAGTGTACTATTGTTGAGTTTTGAAAATAGAATTGAAGCTCCTAATTCAGCTATGGTTGATGATAGTAGCACCCTTGTTGCTAATCTTGTTGTTCAAAGTAACAAAATAGAACCTTACAACTCTTATCAGAATACTAGAGAGAGAGGTAACTACTCTGAAGGTGCAGGTAGACAAAGTAGAGGAAGAGGTAGAGGTAGAAATAATTTTAACAAGATTTCTTGTCAGACTTGTCATTATACAAATCATACAGCTGAGAAATGTTATTACAAAGGGGATTTGAACTTTGTTCCTAACTCATCTAGTCAAAATCAGAATGTAAGGCAACCCAACAACATGAATTACAACCCTACTGCTATGGTTGCCTCTCAAAACCAAGATACAACATCTGTTGCCTCAGACACATTGAATTGGTTTCCAGACTCAGGGGCTACAAATCATGTAACATATGACATGTCTAACCTCAACACTACGTCTGAATATCAAGGCTCAAATAAGCTGCATATGGGAAATGGAACAGGTCTGGATATTACACACATTGGTAATGCTGAACTTAAATCTCCTCATTGTGCATCTGTTTCTCATCTCAAGAATCTATTACTTGTCCCTTGCATCACAAAAAACCTTATGAGTGTATCTCAATTTGCTCAAGATAATGCTGTGTTTTTTGAGTTTCGTCCCACCTTTTGTGTTGTTAAGGATCAAGCTACGGGGATATCTCTTCTTCAAGGGAAACTTAGAGATGGTCTATATCAGTTTGAATTCAAAACCAAGGGAGATCAAGAGAAGAAAGTTCAAGCAGCTGGTTTTCCTTCTGTTTTCAATAAAGTTGTTGTTGCAAATAAGTTGATGGTGAATCAACCCTTAGTTAATGTATCTGTTTTTCAAAAAAGACCAAACATGTGTGTTTGGCATCAGAGATTAGGACACCCTTCTATTGAGGTTGTTGGTAATGTTCTTAAGAACTATAATTTGCCCTTTGATGATAATAATAAGCTACCTTTGTGTGAAGCCTGCTGCAAATCAAAAATACACAAGCTACTTTTTTCTGAATCTCATACTACATACACTCATGCTTTTGAGCTTCTTCATAGTGATTTCTGGGGACCATCTAATGTGCATACCTACTCTCATATATTACATTAGCTTTGTTGATCAGTATACAAGATACACTTGGGTTTATTTTTTTAAAAACAAAAAGTGAGTCTCTTTCTGATTTCATTCAGTTCAACAAGCTAGTGGAAAATAAATTCAAAACCAGGATCAAAATCCTTCAGAGTGATGGAGGGACTAAATTCCTGACCTTCACTCCCTTCCTACAACAACAGGGGATCAAACACAGAATTTCTTGTCCATATACCCCACAACAGAATGGGCTTGCTGAAAGCAAGCACAAACATATTGTTGAAATGGCCTTAGTTCTCTTAGCTCAGTCTCGTGCACTACACTATTTTGGGATTGATGCCTTCAGAACAACTGTGTATCTTATCAATAGGTTACCTACTAAAGTGTTGAAGGACAAATCTCCCTATCAGTGTTTGTTTACCTCACCACCAGATTATAATCAACTCAAGGTATTTGGTTGTCTATGTTATCCCTACATCAGACCACTTAATAAACACAAGCTTCAATTCAGATCCCTACCTTCTACCTTCATTAGATATTGCGACAACTACAAAAGCTACAAAGCTCTCTTACCCTCAGGAAAAATGATCATCACCAGACACATTCTCTTTGAAGAAACTGTATTTCCTTATCTCAACAAAAACTCATCCTACAGTCTCTAAGACCTCCAATCTACCTGCTCCACCTCAAATTACTGTCTCAAAACATACTGTGCCACATACTACAATTCAAAACTCACCATCTCAGGATAGCTCTTCATCAACTCATCACCCCTCTAAAACTAGCTCTCCCCTGTCCAGTGCAAGCACAATTCCTCTTATTGTTGATCTTCAAATTGACAACAACAGAAACTCCTCCACTCCTTCTCCTAAACCAAAGCATCACATGGTAACAAGGTCTAGAGTATGGATTTTTAAACCTAAAGCTCTTATCTCAATCAGCACAGAAACTGAACCATCCTCAGAAAGAGAGGCCTTCCAACTGAAAAACTGGAGGGAGACTATGCAAGCTGAATAATCCTCACTCATGGAAAATAAAACCTAGATCTTGGTGCTTAATCCTTCAAATAAGCCTATCATAGGGTGTAAATAAATTTATAAAATCAAATGAAACTCTGATGGTTCTCTTACCAAATATAAAGCCAGGTTAATGGCTAAAGGCTACACTCAGAATCCTGAAATTGATTATCAAGAAACATTTAGCCCTGTAATCAAGCCAATCATTATCAGGATTGTTCTAACTCTATCTGTAATCTTAAACTGGACCATAAGGCAATTAGATGTTAACAATGTTTTCCTCAATGGAGATTTGGAGCAGGATATCTATATGCAACAACTAGTAGGTTTTGAGAGTCAAGATAATCTTAATTTTGTCTGCAAACTCAGGAAAGCTATTTATGGGTTGAACAGGATCCAAGGGCTTGGTACTGTAAGCCCAGACAGGAACTCCTCAACCTCCAATTCCAAGGATCAAAAGCTGACCCTTCATTGTTCTTCAAAATCAAAGGTCAGAGTTATCTTGTCCTAGTATATGTGGATGACATCATAGTCACAGGGAATGCTGACACAAAAATCAACTGCCTGATCCATGGATTAAATAAGAGATTTTCCCTTAAAGACTTGGGAGATTTGCACCACTTCTTGGGAATTGAGATCAAACACATTGGTCTGAACCAATTACATCTTTCTCAAAGTCAGTTTATCAAAAGCCTGCTGCAGAAATTTGGTATGGAAAATGCCAAAGGGATAGATACACATATGGGATCCAAGGCTCGGTTCTCAAAGTACATTGGTAGAAACAATGTGAATGCCACTACTTACATGAGCATAATTGGAGCTTTATAATACATCACCATAACAAGACCTGAAACCGAATTTAGTGTGAATAAGTTAAGTCAGTACATGCAAAATCCTCTTGAACCTCATTAGAAGGCCTTGAAGAGAGTAATGAAATACCTTGCAGGCACTCTCACATATGGACTCACATTTTCAAAGTCTACTCAACTAGATATCATTGATTATTCTGATTCAGATTGGGCCATAAACATGGATGACAGAAAGTCAGTTTCTGGTTTTTGTATTTATCTAGGAAATAACCTTGTGACTTGGTATTCAAAGAAGCAGCAATCCATTTTTAGATCAAGTACAGAGGCTGAATTCAGAAGCTTAGCTCATTGCTCCACTGATATCATCTGGATCACCTATCTTCTCAAATAACTACTATTTCCATTGAAGTCAACACCTGTTATATGTACAGACAACATTGGAGCTGAAGCCCTTGCAGCCAATCCAGTTCTTCATTCAAAGGCCAAACATATCGAATTGGATTTATACTTTGTGAGAGATAAAGTAAATCAAGGTCTGTTCATGGTCCAACATGTTCCCTATGTGGATCAGATTGCAGATATATTAACCAAACCCTTGTCAGATCAGTCTTTCATTTGGTTCAGGTCCAAACTCAATGTTTTTCCTTCTCCAAGCTCGGATTGAGGGAGGCTGTTGAAATATATATAGCCATACATGTCCATGCATTGGCAGATGATCATCCCATGCACAACAAAATAATACATCTAGCCACTTTGTCCTGTACCTCATAAATTAGCAGTCAAACGATGTTAGGAGATGTTAGAATATTCTGTCATATTTAACCATCCATTTACTAGGTTTTAGTGTAGCCTTTTATAGTCTTACACGTGTCTAGGGCTACGAGCTGGTTCATTGTTTGCAACCTTATTTAAAGAAGCTGTCATCTTCCTAAAAAGGCAACATGTGTATTCAACCTTTTGATGTTGAGAAAATGTCTGCCCTGTTTCATGTTTTGTTGTTTTTCTGATTTCAAGAAATCACATACACCAGACAAATATCATGTAATACACCAAAAACATACCTTTTGATATTAAGAAAATATCTGCCTTGTTCCATGTTTTGTTGTTTTTCTGGTTTCAAGCAATCACATACACCAGCCACATATCACATCATACACCAGACACATCAAAATTTGATCGAAGATTTCTCGACACTCTAGTTTTGAAATTGTCTCCGCAATAGTACGGAGTCAATTATAGAGCGGCGAGTTGTTCCCGAGTCGTGTCTCTCGAGGATGGATATTATCGGCGATCGGTGTTTTTACTTACTCTCTTGTTAATCTTAATTAAACTAATCTACACTAGGAAAGCATTAAATCATTGATTGGGTTTGAGTTTGAATTTTAGTGCTAAAGTCTGAATTGAAATGAAAACTTGAAAACACGATCAAAATGCAGAATTAGTCCACTAACTTAGTGCAGTTGGAGATTTTAGTCCACCAAATATACGGGTGGCGATTTTAGTCCACTAATTTAAAAGAAATCGCACATTTAGTCCATTTCTGACCTGAAATTTGAATTTTGGCCGGAAATTAGATTTTGACCCAATTTTTTGGGATTTTGACCGGCCAACATGGGACGGGTGGCGATTTTAGTTCACTAATTTAAAAGAAATCGCACATTTAGTCCATTTCTGACCTGAAATTCGAATTTTGGCCAGAAATCTGATTTTGTACCGATTTTGGGGGATTTTGACCGGCCAACATGCCACATATTTGCTGACATAATTTTCATTTTAATTATAAAAATTAATAATGCCATGTGGGTATTTATTAAAACAAAGATAATAAAATAAAGTAAAAAAAAACAAAAAAAAAAGGAAAAAAACGAAGAAGACGCGTGTATATGAACAGTTTGTAGATTGCACTATTCATCTTCTTCCTCGATCGGTTTAAGCATTTTGTTAAACACCTTGTGTGCACTTGAATCTGGTTTCGGAGTAGGAGTTGTCTGCATTTGTTCATCCAACTCCTCTGAGTCCCCATCGTTGTTCCCAACAACTTCACGCTCGTCAAAAACAACATCACAAGGGTAGCCACACTTACCTCTTGGTTCAAAATTTTCGAAGGAGTTAGAGCAGGTCTGGGCATTCGACCCATTGAGCCATTAAACTTGGGTGAGCTTGGCTCATCATCACTTGACTCATCAGTCGATTCCTCAGTGCTGCTTGCATCCTCCGCCGAAGACCCCTCAGTTTCTTCATTTTCTGCAACTGCTACAGTAATTCATGCATTTGAAATGGGGCAATTTTTTGAATCATGACCATCGGCCTCAGAATTGAGTTTGCAATGGGCTGAAAGAATTTGCATCTAGATTGGCTGATTTGTGCACACCAGCTTTGATCCAGCCTGTGTAATTTGAGCGATTAAAATGCCACAACACACAATAAATGTTATTATTAAAGAAATTGGGCGTTTGGGCTCTGTCTTCTTCATTTTTTTTTACTTTATTTTATTATCTTTGTTTTAATAATTACCCACATGGCATTATTAATTTTTATAATTAAAATGAAAATTATGACAGCAAATATGTGGCATGTTGGCCGGTCAAAATCCCCCAAAATCGGGTCAAAATCAGATTTCCGGCAAGAATTCGAATTTCAGGTCAGAAATGGACTAAATGTGTAATTTCTTTTAAATTAGTGGACTAAAATTGCCACCCGTGTATTTGGTGGACTCAAGTCCCCAACTGCATTAAGTTAGTGGACTAATTCTGCATTTTGGCCTTGAAAACACTAACTAAGACAAAAGTTAAAGAAAATTAAAAGCTAACTTGAAAATAATTAATTTAAATGACATAAATTAAACCTAATTAACAACCTTAAGTAAATTAAAACTACTAAACTAAGGAAAGCTTGTAAATTGAAATATGAAATGGAGGGAAAGAAAAAGCTTTGAAATTTAAGAAAAAGTCTAAGAACATTAAATGTGAAAAAGTCAAATTGATCAAAGAGGAAAGTCCATTTGGCTTTTAACAACCAAATGTTTGTTTAGCTAAAAGGAGAAAAAAGCCTCCAATGGAGTTTTTACTAACATGAAGATTAAAAATCAACACACAAGGAATAGAATCTACACTAGAGAATTTGAAATGCCATGAAAAACAACATAAGCTAAGATTTAAAACCAACACACAACAATACAATTAATCAAGAACAACACAATAGAGAATAGAAAGATTACTACCAATATTACTCCAAACAAGTGCTACAAAGTCTAGCTTACAATCTTCAAGATATCAAGAACAACTTCAACAAAACAAGAACCACAAATGAAAGAGGTGTCACCTTCTTAAACACTTGCTAAGAAGTCTAAACTTAACTAAACTAATCCAAGAATTATAAACTAGGGTTTATTATGCAAAGGAATGGTAAAATGGCTTGGAAGAGATGGAACAAGTTCAAACTTAACCAAGGAAGGATAAGGTTGGTGAGAAAGGGTTGGGGGTTTATATAGAGGGCTGAAGGGGCAAAATCGTCAAAATAGGCCAAAAATTCCGAAATCCCCTGCATCGCAGTCAATCGACTGACTACCCTAATGATCGATAGTCGATCAACTGCCTCATGCTTGAATGGCCAAAAATTCTGTCGAGCAATTGATTTGTGTTGGGTCAATCGATCGACCGGACTGGCAGTTGATCGACTGCATGCTAGTCGATCGAACGGCATGGCTGCTCCCGGCTTTGTTTTCTCATTTTCCTCTCAAGTCATCCACCGGTTGTCGTTCCTTATTTGCGCTATGTTCCCTTTCTTGTCTTTGCTTTTCCGTTCCATAGCGAGTCAAATGAAATGCCACAAACGTGCGCAGGTCCCGCTTGGCCATTCTACGGCCAAAAATATAAAAAAGAGTGTAAAACTACGAAAACATAATAAAATCCGCGCAAATGCTACAAAAACCTAAAACAAACAAAATAGGCAAAATCGACTCATAATACCCGTAAATGCAAGCAAAACACATGCAAACACAACACAAAAAGGTTACAAAAACACGTACAAAAACGTGCAAATCAACCACCCCACACTTAGAATGATTGCTTATCCTCAAGCAAACTAAATCTAGAATTACAAAACTACCCCCAGATGAACCTAAACTAATGCATAAAAACCTAATTCGAGACGTCGTATGCTATAGTGCTTGTTAGCTTGATCAAAAATGACGACAATGAAGCGTTGACCAAGAAATTTTAGATCGACTCCCGGAATCGAAAAGTACTAGGTAACCCTACCCCGGCTAAGGTGTATCCACGCTCGAACCATTAATCGGCTCCCTCTAGCCCCAATCGTCTACAACTCTCTTTGAGAAACAAAAACTAAAAAGGAAAAAAGGAAATGTGCAAGGGTTGCACGTTTATTACATAATAACTTCAAAGATTTATGAATTATCCTTGTTTATTAATCAAAAAAATATTTTTGTTATCTTTTTTTTATTACATTTTTTTTCTTTTACTTTTTCTTTTTCTTCTTTGTTTTCAATACAAAGAGAGTACAACTACTCCGATCACTCGTTTCTACTAGCAACTTACATTTTTTTTCGATCGAGTACATGGAGCAATTGCCAACTCCAAAATACAAAACAAAAATCCAATAGAGAGTGTTCTGATTTGTACATATTTGTATGTGGTTTTTGTATATTTTTGCATCGTGTTTTGTGTGCTTTTAGGGATTTTCGGTTTATCTTCTTCTCGTTTTCCTTTCTTTTTATGTTTTTCATTTCGTATTGTGTTTAATGTTTTTATACCTTATTGTATAAGTAATAGTCTAATTTTTCTTTATTTTAGTGTTTCAGCTCGAGACGAAGAAGATTGGACGAGTGACGTGACACGTGCAGCCGGCGCCCGCAGCCTTGGCACGCGTCGACACCCATGCCGTCCGCATCGGTCGACGCTTGATCGACGCAAACTCTCTGTTGCGTCGACCCGTGCTCGCGTCGGCTGACGCAACACCCAGTCGATGCGCACGCCCTCGGCCTGCATCGGTCGACGCTCTGCACGCGTCGGTCGATGCTCCGACAATTTTAGCAGTTATTTTCGGGAAAATCTGTAAAAGCCCGTTGGTTTCTTCAGAATTCATGTGTCCTAAGTGGGGGGAAAGGCTCCACATCACTGAATACCCTCGGTTCTTGTCTCCTTTTCAATTTCATGCAAGATTCGGGGTTGAAGACTTCATTGTTTCGTCGTTTCCATTCTGTTCGTTATTCAAGTTTGTTCTTCATTGCTGTACACACGTTGGATTGTTGATGCTTTTTTAGATCATAAGTTCTCTGCACTTTGTTAATTTGTTTTATATTTTAGATTTGGCTATCTTTGAATGTTGATGTTGTTCCGTTCTTCTCGTTTTTAATTTATGTTTATTTGCTTTAATAGTTTTGTTGTTATTTCTCGTTAGATTAGTTGTCGTTTTTAAATTACATTCTTGGTAGAGTAATCGTTTCTTTAATTTCCGTCGATGCTTATTTCTAATTTTTAATATCAATTGTGTTCATGCATGCGTTGATATTATGCTATTGATCATGTTAATGTTTTTCGGCTAGATTTATTGTTCTAGTGCCTAGAGTCATTTATAACTATCTCGGGATGATTCGACGCTCGATCGACGAGTCAGGATTGACAACCTTGACTCGTAGGTAAGGTGCTCGATGAAATCCCCGAGCGATCGTGGAGATGATTCTAGCGCACTAGAACATTGCTTTTCTTAATCGTTTCAAGGCTTTGATTTTATTTAATTCATCGCAGTAGATGTTAGAAATTCCAAAACCATACTTGATCGCGTGTTTATTTTGGTCATTTTCTTTGTTTTCTCGTTCGTAAAACCAAACACCGGAATAACTTCTGATTAGTCTTCCTTGTGATTCGACTCGAGTCCAACTTACCACCTACAGCTGCTCCGTTCTCTTGCGGACGAGCTTTTTACTTTTAAATAAAAAGTAGGTGTAAAAAGTTCGATTCATGTTCGATGACGAGGCTAGTTGAGGCACTAGTTCTAAATTGAGCTCAAGGATAGCACGAATCTAAAGCCGAACAAAGTTTCCAACAAGTTAAGCTACCTAAATCCACTACTTCCGATTGACAATCTAAATTTCCTAACCAAATCATCAAAACCGTGTCACTTCGCCAAGGTTCCAAGAAAAAATAACACACACACTACTCTAATTATCACAAACAAGCATACAAACAACTTAAAAACCTAAGGCGAACCCTAACCACCACCCACACTTAAAACCTAGCAATTTCCTCATTGCAAATTAAGCTAAAAAGCGGTAAAAAGTGTAAAGGGGAAAGAAAACGCCCCTATTCTCGAGCTTGTGATGATGCGGTTGTGCATAAGTCCTTTACGGGAGTTGAGACAAGCGATCTACAAGAAATAAACAAACGGGGGGTTTCAAAACAAGTTATGTACAAAAAGTGAAAATCTTTTTGGGGTTTTCGAAATTTCTATTTTGTTTGGAATTTTTTTTTCTTTTTTTTTTTTTTGAAATTAGGTTGCCTCCCAATTAGTGCTACTTTAACATCTATAGCTCGACAATCTATACAAGTGATGCTATCCAGGATCCAAGAAGAGGTGACGATCATGCCACGCCTTGGTGTTCTCTAGTACACACACCAGGTGATAAAAATCACCAAGGCGGGCAAGTCGAGCAAGCCGGAAGATCAAAACAACAAAAGCGCGGGCTTTCTTCAGAGGTGGGAAGAGTGAGTAGTCGACCACCAAAACTAGATCGTCGTAAAATGGGTCGATGTACTCCTTTATCTCCCCGACCGCCATCTCTTCTCTCTCAACTTTAGAAGTAGTCATAGTCGGGCTCAAGAGAGTAGAATCCAACGCATCCCCCACTACCTCTCTCACCTCCTCTTATTCAAGTAGACATAAGGCATCGGGTGGTGGTACAAGAGGCTCGACTATCTCCACATCCTCCAAAATCGGCACGACTTCATCATCCTCACAAGGATAAAGTAGGCTCAACACTCCAAGTGCCATTGGAATCCCCAAAGGTGTCTCCCCCCCACATCCCTCTACAACATCTTCAAGAAGCACAAGAGGGGTATCGCCGACTTCCGACCCTTTCTTCTCACTCACTAACTCCACCTCCTTTCACCCTTCTTTCACAATATCATGAAAGTTTGAATTTCCATAAACAAAAGTGGGATCCACCACATCAAAGATGGGCATCTTGTCAACACAAGGTTGTTTTAGATCGTCCACATCATTGGCAATTTGCTCTGTCTCCATGTGAGCAAGGAGTTCCTCCGTTTGTCAAACCACATCCACGAGCTCGGCTAAAAGAGACTTTAAGTTCAAGGGTTAGGACATAGACAAATCTTGAGAGAATGTGGTGTAAGGATCATCTCTCGATGTAAACGAAATTGAGGTGGGTAGCTTGTAAAAGTCATAGCTTGAAGAATAAGAATCATAGATTGGTGGAGCATACGAGTCAAAGCTCGGGTAAGAAGAAGGCGGGGCGAGTGGAGTATATGAATCATCAAAACCCAAATCATAAGAATCACGAGTCGGTGCATACAAATATGAAACTAGTGGAGAATATGAAGGACTTGGGCTGGAATAATCGAAAAGGTGGGCCCATTCTTGACCGCTCAAAGCATACGAGTCATCATAAATCAAGGGACCCGATAGCTTGGTGGAGTGGTGTACGAATTGGGGTGATCGGGAATTTAGATATAAGGGTCATCATATGGAAAACTAGCTCGGTAGTTTGACATCTCCGGTCGGATCAATCTAGCGGACCGTGAGTTGATGATGTGGGCCCGAATGAAGCTTGCAGCAGAGGCATCCCTTGGTCGTCGTTTGTGTGGGTGGGTGGCATCGGACTCTCGAATGAGTCGGTCATCGTTCGCTCTCGTCCGAGCGATCGCCTACCTTGCATGCACAACACTCAACCAAGGATTACGGGCATAGAATGCACTACAAGAAAAACTGGAAATTAGCAACGGATTTTTAGAGACAGATTTTTCCGTTGCTAATAGAGACAGATTAGCAACGGAATAGCAATCGATTTTTTCAAAAATTCTTAAAATTATTATTTTTAAATAACTTAGGAACGGAATAAAAATCCGTCTCTAATTAGCAATGGAAGTATGGTCCGTTGCTAATTAGAGACGGAATAYCAACGAAATTTGTGTCCGTTTCTAAAAAATTCCCCCGTTTTTTTTATTTATTAGTTTTAGAAACAGAATTTATATCCGTTTCTAAATATTTCCCCATTTTCTTTTATACTTATCATTTTTAGCAACGGACATGAAATCCATGGCTAATTACTTTAAGTTTTAGAGACGGACATGAAATCCGTAGCTAATATGTCATTTTTAGAAACGGACATTAAATCCGTGGCTAAATTCTTAAAGTTTTAGAGACGGAAATATAAATCCGTTGCTAATATATCAGATTTAGCAACGGAAAAGGAATCTGTTTCTAAATTATCCCCCAAAATTATTAGCCGCAGCCCTCGTTTATCAATCTCATTTTCATTCTTTTCTGCAAAGCTTCAATAACGCCGTCCAAAACCCCCACCGGCGACCACCATCTCCCCGCCAGAGCCGGACACCAAATGGACTTCAAATCCTTCGACGCCACATTTTGCAGAGAGGCTCTCTTATCATACGACGCCGTCATCAAAGGCCTTGAAAAATCCAACCTGGTCGCCTTCGACGATTTCTACCGCAACGAGCTCCAAGATCTCCTCCACCGGCGGGACCCTAATCCCTACATCACCACCGATGAGCTTTCCAGGCTCATGGAGTGGAAGCTCGCCCGCGGCAAGTGGTGGCCGCGCTTATTATCCTTCGTTTCCTCCCTAAACGACGCCGTCGTGAGGGACGCCTCCGGAAAGGCGTTTGCTTCCTTACCTGATGTTTCGAAGGCCATGGGGGAGTTGACCYTCCTGAAGGGCGTGGGACCCGCCACCGCCTCCGCCGTCTTGGCCGCTTATGCGCCGGACGTCGCGCCGTTTGTGGGAAATGGGAATTGTTTTTACGCGGCTGTTTTCATTGCTATTTGGGAACAAGGAAGCTCGGATCCTAGTTCTCGGCCTTGACAGTGCCGGAAAAACCACCATTCTTTGTATGGATTTCTCGCTTTCATTCGACTTTCCCAGCTTCTTCTCATGTCTTATTGTATTGGATATTTTGTTTGTTTGTTGTGTTTTTTCAGATCGACTTCAGATGGGTGAAGTAGTGTCAACTATTCCAAGTAAAAATTTTCGTTTACTTGATTAATTTTTTTTTGGTTCTTTTAATCTCATACTTTAGGTGGTTTTGTTATTTTAAAATTTCATGAAATATACATATTTTTTAGATTGAAAATTCCTAAAATTCTATAGAATTTTAAATTTAAGTCGAGTACATCTGGGAATATACACCCCTGCTAACATCAAACATCACACCACTCTCTCGATAAATTGTTAAGCTGAATATTCCCCAAGCAGGTGGTCCTCTTTTCCGCCGGTAATCAATTACGACACTCTTAATTTTCAGATACTTTAAACTTTTATTATCATAATCAGAATAGGGTATTAACTTTTTGTTTCAATGATCCGCAGGAAGGATAAGAGGCTGCTGCTGTTTTTCTGCTTCGATCCGATTGTGTTTTTTTGAAAATTTCCTTTTAAAGAGTTTCAGATTCGTGATTTAGTATTTTTAATTTTTCGTCTTAAGAATTGGGGGGAAATGGGAATTTTTTTTACGCGGCTGTTTTCATCGCTATTTGGGAACAAGGAAGCTCGGATCCTAGTTCTCGGCCTTGACAATGCAGGAAAAACCACCATTCTTTGTATGGATTTCTCGCTTTCATTCGACTTTCCCAGCTCCTTCTCATGTCTTATTGTATTGGATATTTTGTTTGTTTGTTGTGTTTTTTCAGATCGACTTCAGATGGGTGAAGTAGTGTCAACTATTCCAAGTAAGTGTTTCCGTTTACTTGATTAATTTTTTTTTGGGTTCTTTTAATCTCATACTTTAGGTGGTTTTGTTATTTTAAAATTTCATGAAATATACATACTTTAGGTGGTTACTGATCCTTCAAAGCTTCCTAAGTTGAACTATGATGGAGCTAGCATAGGCCAAGCTCCTGGACAAGACAGTGAAGTAATCTTGTAGTAAGTTTGATAAATTATCTTGTCTTTCTTTGAAAAAATTTCTTGTAGGAAAAAAGTTAGATATTCTGACGCATTATGATGCAATGAAAACAGTCCGCAAGCAATTTTCAGATATTCATTCAGGAGGGCAAACAACATTCTGGTGGGCTATCTCCTATCGTATTGTGTTTTGCATCTAATTTACATTTTGATATTGACTTGGTTGCACTCGTTCAGTTACATCATTTTTTTCTCGCCCCTCGTTTGTAGGTCATTTGTGATGCGTATACCTCAGCTGGTGATCCAACTCCAATGAATAAGAGGCATAATGCAGCCAAGATTTTCAGTCACCCCGATGTTGTTGCTGAAGTACCATGGTAATACTGTTTTTTTTTTGTTTGTTTTGTTTTTAAATTCCGTTCTTGTGCATAATTTATCATTCATTTTTGCTGCAAATTCTTACTTTCATTGTTTAATTTTGTTTCCTCTCTCTCTCTCTCTCTCTCTCTCTCATTATATATATATATATATATATATATATATATATATATATATATATATATTATATATATATATCTTTGTGTGTGTGTGTGTGATAGTATGAAATTGTGCAAGAATACACTCTGTTGCAAAAGGACGTGAAGTGGCCTCCTGGATGGCCCAAAGGAGGTTATCCAGGACCTCAGGTGGTCTTCACCTCGAATTTAACCATTCCCTGCTTCTTTTTTTCCCCAATTAGTTGACATGATGGTTATATGATAACTAACATGTCATTTTATCCTTTAGGACTCGAAAGAGATTTTGAAAACGTGCATAATATGCTTTCTCATTTTTTCATACATAGATTATATTCCTAAGTTTAAAATTTTACTATTACTAGGTTATGCTTGAATGTTGAAAAGTTTATAATCAAGAGTTCCCATTCCTTGTATGCATGAATAATAACTCAAAGTCGTCGGCTCCATATAGGGCCCATATTACTGTGGGATTGGAGCAGACAAAGCTTCCGGATGTGATATCGTTGATGCACCTCATGGCCACAAGTTCAAAGGTGTTGAAAACTGAAGAAAAGTAAGTCTACTGAATTCTCTTTCTGTATTTGGTCTTTTTTCAGTAGTAAAAGTGGAAGTACAAATTATTATTGGTAAAATCACAGCTAATTGAGAAATCATCGACAAACTCTGCTATTGGAATTGTTGGCTCATGGCTCTGTTTGTTCATGGTATAATGCATCATCATGCTACTGCTTGAATACTGAATATTATTATTAGTAGGATCATTTATTGAATTATTATTATCTGAATGATCACATCTGTGATGACTAGCTGGCGGATACGAGACAAATTGTCTACTAATATTTTGTCGTTTATCAACTTGCCCATAATAAGCAGGACTGCCAAAGGACGATAACATTGACTTGTTGGCTTGCTGCGGGTTTGCCGACTTTTTCAAGAACATCCTATATTTCTGCCACCACACACCAGACACACACACACCAGAAAAATGGTGAGATTGATGACTAATGAGTTATTATAATTAGAATAAAATGTAGTAATTAGGAGGGAGGTAGCAGATAGAGATTATGACACCTATGGCAAAAGAACAAAGCAACATTTCATCCTTGCATATAGGTTGGTTGAGTTTTTTCATTTATCAGTCAATATATTAGCCTAATCATACATAGCTCTGATTGATTTCCATTCGCGATATCTCGTTGCTTATGTGTGTAATTGTATAGTAACTTGTATATTGCTGAACATATTTCAACTACTTGTCTTTCAGGAATTGTCTTCTTCGGAGGATTTTTATTCACGCCATCGGATGTTGAAATGGCTTTGTGGAGTTGTACTATTGGTGCCAAATTGAAACTGGGGGAAGGGGTAGGACCTATGGTGGTAGCCACTCCCGCTCAACTAGAATGGGAGGCGGTGACGGCTGCAAGTACGAGTGGAAAAGGGAGTGGAAATGAGCTTTTTCGTTGACAAGGTGGACCACCTCCACAACCATGACATTTCCTCCAACAAGCTTTCGCTTGTCGTTTTGCATTTTGGATGTTGTCGTTTGACATATAGGATATTATCATTTTATCTTTTGGCATTATAAATGTTGTGACTTTCTATTTGACATTGTTTTTGTTTGTCACTTTGTGTTTTGGATATGTTGATACTTTTTAATTTGATAATATTTTAATTGTCATTTTGAATTTTTGGATTGAGTTAAATTTGAGGTATTTTATAGTTTGTTTGGTGATTTACATGTTATATAAAATATTAAAAAAAGGTCCGTTTTTTATACATTTAAATTAGCAACGGATAATCAATTCCGTTGCTAAAAATGGGGATGTCTATTTTAGCAACGGATTTATTCCGTTGCTAAATTTCCAAAAATAGAGACAGAATTTCCGTTGCTAAATTAGCAACGGACCTATTCTGTTGCTAAAATCGCTAAAAAATAGTTTCTATTTTAGCAACGGATTTATTCCGTTGCTATATATCCAAATCAGAGACGGAATATCCGTTGCTAAATAGCAACGGACTTAATTCTGTGGCTAAATAGCTTCAAATTAGAGACAGATTTTTCTGTCTCTATTTAGCCACGGAAATAATCTGTTGCTAAATTTAGCAACGGAAATACTGTCCGTTGCTAAATTTAGCAACAGACATTATTTCTGTTGCTAAATTTAGCAACGGACAGTATTTCCGTTGCTAATAATTAGCGACGAGCCTTTTACCATCGGATTTAATCGGTGGCTAATCCGTTGCTATTTTTAATTTAGCAACGGAAATAACTTATTAGCAACGGAAAAATCCGTTGCTAATTTCCAGTTTTCTTGTTGTGATGTAAAACAAAATCTAATCTAACTACTAACTAAGATAAAAGGAGAAGTAATTAAAAACACCATTAGCCTTAATCTATCCCCGGCAATGGCGCCAAAATTTGATCGAAGATTTCTCGACACTCTAGTTTTGAAATTATCTCCGGAATTGTACGGAGTCGATTGTAGAGCGGCGAGTTATTCCCGAGTCATGTCTCTCGAGAATAGATATTATCGACGATCGGTGTTTTTACTTACTCTCTTGTTAATCTTAATTAAACTAATCTACACTAGTAAAGCATTAAACCATTGATTGGGTTTGAGTTTGAATTTTAGTGCTAAAGTCTGAATTGAAATGAAAACTTGAAAACACTAACTAAGACAAAATTTAAAGAAAATTAAAAGCTAGCTTGAAAATAATTAATTTAAATGACATAAATTAAAACTAATTAACAACCTTAAGTAAACTAAAACTACTAAACTAAGGAAATCTTGTAAATTGAAAGATGATCAGAGGGAAAGACAAAGCTTTGAAAATTAAGAAAAAGTCAAAGAACATTAAATGTGAATAAGTCAAATTGATCAAAGAGGAAATTCCCATTTGGCTTTTAACAACCAAATGTTTGTTTAGCTAAAAGTAGTAAAAAGTTTCAAGATGCTTCAATAGAGTTTTTACTAACAAGAAGATTAAAAAGCAACACACAAGCTATATAACCTACACTAGAGAACTTGAAATTCCATGAAAAATAACATAAGCTAAGATTTAATAACCAACACACAACAATACAATTAATCAAGAACAACACAATAGAGAATAGAAAGATTACTACCAATATTACTCCAAACAAGTGCTTCAAAGTCTAGCTTACAATCTTCGAAATATCAGGAACAACTTCAACAAAACAAGAACACAAAATGTTGGAGGTGTCACCTTCTTCAACACTTGCTAAGAAATCTAAACCTAACTAAACTAATCTAAGAATTATAAACTAGGGTTTATTATGCAAAGGAATGATAAAATGGCTTGGAAGATATGGAACAAGTCCTAACTCAACCAAGGAAGTTTTAGGTTGGTGAGAAAGGGTTGGGGGTTTATATAGAGGGCTGCAGGGGCAAAATCATCAAAATAGGCCAAAAATCTCGAAATCCCCTGTGTCGCAGTCGATTGACTGCCTCATCCTTGAACGGCCAGATTTTCTGCCGAGCAGCCGATTTATGCTGGGTTAGTCGATCGACCGGACTAGCAGTCGATCGACTGCATGCCAGTCGATCGACTGGCATGGCTGCTCCCGACTTGGTTTTCTCATTTTCCACTCCAGCCGTCTGCCTGTTGTCGTTCCTTATGGAATGGCTGCTCGCGCTATGTTCCCTTGCTTGTCTTCGCTTTTCCGTTCCATATGGAATGCCCCAAACATGCGCGGGTCCTGCTTGGTCATTCTACGGCCAAAATATAAAAATGAGTGAAAAACTACGAAAACATAATAATAACTGCACAAATGCTACAAACACCTAAAACTAACAAAACTGGCTAAATCGACTCCTAATAACCATAGATGCAAGAGAAACACATGCAAATACGACACAAAAAGGTAACAAAAGCACGTACAAAAACGTGCAAATCAGTCATGTAGCTCATGGATTAGTTGTCAAACGGTGTTAGGAGATGTTAGAATATTCTGTCATGTTTAACCATCCATTTACTAGGTTTTAGTGTAGCCTTTTGTAGTCTTACACGTGTCTAGGGCTACGAGCTGGTTCATAGTTTGCAGCCTTATTTAAAGAAGTTGTCATCTTCCAAAAAAGGCAACCTATGTATTCAGCCTTATTTAAAGAAGCTGTCATCTTCCAAAACGTAGTAGTCCGGGAGATCGGATTTTCTGGAATGTTGAAGGTGTCAACTCGAGAAAATTATGTTGAGTTGATAACATCTCTGGTGCAGAAGTTTGATTGCTGGAGATGCTCAATTAGATTGGAGGAAGATAAGTTAAAAATTGAGGAGGAGGATGTAGTTTCTGTGTTTGACTTGCAAATGGGGGAAGAATCTGTCACAAAAACTTTAGCTAGAAAAGGTTTTTTTAATTCTGTTTACATTAATTATATTAATTCCCCTTCATTACATTATAATACTTATGTATCCTAAATAATTTCATTTTTCAATGCATGTACTAAAAAAGACGATGACAAGTATAAATATCTGGTAAAAGAATGGCAACGGCGGAGGAGAGTTACAAATTTTGTGCCTTTTACATCAAAAATTGTCGAGACTCTACAAACAAGGGTTGACTGTGGTGATGACTTCAAACGCGACTTTGTCGTGTTTGTTATCACTGCCATGTTAAAGTCTCACCAGGATCGAAAAGCAAATTATAAGATCCTGAAGTGCCTTCAAGATTTGAATGAGATCAAGAATCTCAACTGGTGCCATTTTATGATCAACTGCCTGATTTCGTCAATTGAGGAATGGAAGACAAGCACAACGTTGAATAAGTTTTTCGCAGGACCTGCAATTTTCTTGATGGTAAGCATATGTGAATTACTACTAAAATAATGGGATATAAAATACTAAGAAATAAAATTCTCTAACATTAATGTGTTTTATGCAGTTATGCTACCTTGACTGGATGGAGTTCAAGGTGCGGAGGGCGAATTCACGAATATTCCCAATTTGCTCAAATTGGGGTTCAAGTGAACTGGAGAAGAGAATTAGTGGAGAAAATAAATCTAGGGGGTTTGCAAGGGGTAAGGTTGTTGAGAGGTTGGTGAAGCAAGAAGACGATGACAAAATGGTATGTTTTTAATTCTAAGATAAAAAAATTAAACAAAATAATTTTTTGTGAAGTTTTTGATGATGATATGTTCATGGTTTATGTGGTGATATTCTCATAGCCCGTGTGATAGTATGTGCGTAGTTTGTGTGATGATATATAAAAATGTTATTATTTATTTTTCACAAGCACAGATGATGATTATATATTTTGTGATTTGTGATGTTATTCTTTATTTTTCACAAACTAAAATATTTGACTTGCTTATACATGTCTTTATTTTTTACTTCCTTGTTGACATTGAAGAAGAGTCAACAAAAAAACTGGTGCTAGTTTTGGGGAATATGACTGAAGCAGTCAATGAATTCAGAGATTTCATGGATGAGATCGGAAAAATAGAAACAACAAATGACATTTTGATGACACTGTTTGAACTGATATTGAGCTCTAAAGAGAAAGAGCCAACTGAAGAGCACCCAAAATTGAGCCAGAAAATACCAACCCCCAAATCTCCAACCAATAAAGCATTAAGCCAAAAATCACCATCCAAAAAACCACCAAGTCAGAAATCCCCAACTGGAAAACCACCAAGCCAAAAAACCGGTAACATCTTAGATGATGGTATGTTTGATGATCCAGAAATTGCAGCCGGGATTTTCAAGTTGTGGGATGCTTTGTGCAAACCCAAAAAAGTGACAAAGAGAGAGGTTCCAAATGGAATATCATCACCCATGTTTTCTTTAGGACTTGAAGATGTTGAACTAATGGGAAATTTTTGTGTTGATGTTGATGTTGGTGGTGGTGGTGGGGGTAATGGTGGTAATGGTGACAGTGATCATGATAATTTTGGTAATGCTAATGTTGGTGGTAATGTTGTTGATGATGTTGATTGTTATAGTAATGGTGATGATGATAATAGTGATAATGATACAGTTGATGAAGACAATGATGATGAAGTTGAGAACGTGACCCCATTTGATGAGTTGAAATTCACAAGGTATTTAACTGTAAATATTTTTTTAAAATAATATATTAGTTTTTAAATTTTGAATACTGCACTTTAAATTGATGAATAAAAATAATAATTATTTATTGTCACATTCTTTAAATTATCATGCTTGACGAGTTTGAGGATTACACTGTGGATGTACTCCAAAGAAAGAACCCAATGAGAAAGTGCAAAAATCCGCCGTTGAATTTCAGATCTCCTTTCTGGACCGAAAATAATTTGAAACTGGATAAACTTGTTTCAATAAAGGAGAAACTCATTTCAGAGTATGCATTCTTAAAACCAACTAAAGAAACGAAAAAGTAAGTAATTCTTAAGTTTTTATTTCTAAGGACTAATGATATGTGCAAGGTTTGTGTGATGGTATGTTTCAAGTCTGTGTGATGGTATGTGAAAGATCTGTGTGATGGTATATGAATATTTTATTCTTTATTTCTCATAAGCACTGATGATGAATATATATATACTTGTGATTTGTAATTTTATTAATGTAATATTCTTTTTTTTTTCTAGGATTACAAATGAATTTTTAAGAAATTGTTGATGATGATATGTACATAATTTGTGTGATGGTATGCTTCTAGCCTGTGTGATGGTATATGCAAAATTTGTGTGATGATATATGAATATGTTATTCTTTATTTTTCACAAGCACTGATGATAAATATATATATATTTTTGATTTGTGATGTTATTAATGTAATATTATTTTTTTTTCCTGGGATTACAAATGAATTTTTAAGATGTTATTAATGATGATATGAGCATAGTTTGTGAGATGATATGCTCCTAGTCTGTGTGATGGGATGTGCATAGTTTGAATGATGATGTGTTTAGGGTTTGTGTTATGATATATTATAAATTATATTTTATATTTGTTGTGATGATATATGCATATTCAGAACCTCTCCTCTTACTATATTCGTGTTTTATTTAAAATTATCAGTGAAGTATTATTCAATGGAGTTAGAACTGTGTTAAGAAGGCATGAATTCTATACACTCTCAGAAAGTCAGTGGGTTGTGCAAACAATCATCGACACCTGGTGCATGAAGCTAAATATTGATAATAAGAGGAGATCACCAGGAGAACCAAAAAGAGTATTTTTCTCTACAATGCCTCATGAGTACTCGGTAAAATTATATATCGTCAAGTATTATAGACAAAGTCCAAACTTATCAACTATTAATTATGCAGGATCAGATGAAAATGGGTTTAAAATTTAATGAGGATGAGAGCAAGAAGTCTTTCAAAAATATGCTTGATAATGAGCTCAGCATAATGGGCAATGTTGATATTGATGATGCAGATCTAGTAAATGTGTGTGTGTGTGTGTGCCTGCGCGTGTGTATATGTGTGTTTCTGTGTGTATGTCTGTATTTATATAAAGATTTGTTGAATATACATTACAATGTTCTAATAGTATCTGAAATGATAGGTCTTTTTCGTTGTATTAAAAGATCATCATTATCAGACTGTTTGCTTCAATTTCAAAGACCGTGCACTATACATAATTGACAACAGACAGCTTGCACAATGCACAAGTATTGTAATTCATTAGGACAATGGCCCCAAAAAAATTGTAAGTACTCTACAACAATAATTACACATTCATCTCACAAAAAGAAAATCTTCATGTACTAATTGTATCTCATTATATTCAATTCTCTCAGGCATCAGCATTCAACAGATATTTGGAAATTAACAATTTGAAGAAGAATGTGAATGTGGAAGAATTTTCGAAATAAATTGTCAAAATGCCATGGAGATTAGCAAATAATTTTGATGATTGTGGAATTTATTTAATGAGACGTCTAGAAACATATAGGGGAAGTTGGACGTGGATGGATGGAATGCAGGTTTTAGTAAAGACAATGTAAGTAAATTTATTAGAAGTTTATAATTATTTTCTTTGTGTTTATTGATATTTATTTGTTTTTCTTGTATATTTTTTTAATAGGACAACGATTTGTTGAAGACATTGAGAGCAAAATACTGTTCAGCAATCATAATGATGGAGAGGAATACGAGGAAGAAACAAGTGTCGAAATATGTGGGACATGTGGTTCGTTTGCTGTAATTATATTCTGACAATTGAAGAGTAAAAAACAATATTCTGGTTTAGGTCTATTTCATGTAGCAAATTGAGGAGTTGAGGAATATTCTAGTTTCTATTGTTTATGGTTTAGTTCATGATTTACATTAATGGTACGAGGTTGAGGCATTAGAAACAAAACACTATTTTAGTGCTACAAAGTGTTACGGGGTTGTTAGATTTGTTGCTTAATATGCTCTGGAGTTTTAGTATTATATGATAATTTGGAATTGCGATGAGATATTATATGTTAGTTTTTAATTTATATGTTTCTTATTCTTTTTTTAAGAGATTGGAAATAGACTTTTATATGGTTGTAATGCTAAGTGCATGTTATGTATAAATGATATACCAAATACTATTTTAAATGTCAAATATTAACATTTGTATGCAATGTTGTTGTATTTTTAAGTTTACTGATTAAACATGATTAACAGAGTGAAAAGTGTTCACCATAAGTCATATCGTGATCTACGCATATTCAAAATTTTCATTTATTTTACATATCATCACATATAAATGCAATATATCATCACATATTGATCTACATATCAATACATACTCACACATATATCATCACAAATACGAGCCACATATAATCACCAAAAAATCAAATCCTAAAACCTAAAACCCTAAAATAGAAAACTTAACTCTAAAATGGAAAACTGAACACTAAATCCCAAATCCCTATCACATATCATTGCATATACCAGCCACATATCATTACTAACCGCTCGTCGTCAAGCGTCAAATTAAATATTTTATTTTTCCTCAGCTTCTCTCTAACAACTAGTAGTAGCGACAAGTAAGGGTCGATCCCACGAGGAGTGTGGCTTAGATTGTGATAGTTCATATTTTATTAAACAAACAAATGGGGTAAGAATTGTGAACTAATCTAAGAGAACTAAATAATAAAATAAATAAGCAAATAATTAAAAAACAAACAAATAAAACACGTAAGTAAAATAATGGAGAATTCAATAATAATAAAGCTCTAGTTCTAGGTCAGTTTTCACCCTCGTTCCACTCATCTAACCAACCACAATATCATAATACAATCTTCATATACGACTAAAAACCCTAAGTAACAATAAGCTCTGCTAATCGAATTCGCCCTTACCATTTACTCAATTAAAATAAGCTCTTCAATTGATTCTAATTATTGAATAACCTAGAATAAGCTCTCTAAATTTGATCCAACAAAAACATTAATAACCAGGAATTAAGCAACAAAATAGAACAATCATTAGAAATCATAAGTGATCAAGCCAAATTAAGAATTAAGCAATCATAAATAACTAGGAATATAGCTTAATTCTTCATAAGCTCGGTTTATTTAACTTATGTTGTGTTATCCTTAACGATGCACAATCATCAGTTGCTACCAACGAAATAGGAATCACGATAATTACACGGGAAGCAATCCTATTTCTAGCGATAGAGAACCAATCCCTAATCTAGGTGATCAAGCCAAATTAAGAATTAAGCAATCATAAATTAAAAATAGAACAACACAAACAATCGCATATGAAGAACGAAAGACAATATTGCATAAGTTAATTAGAACATAGTTTCACGAGGGTTTCAACATACCTAGAAGTAGATAGAAAGTTTACTCAATCATGGAGTTAATAAAATAAAATAAAAGATTCAGATAAACAAACATGATCCTTGAGAAAATATGAGAAACGATGTGTAGAACTTGAATCTTGAGTCTTGATCTTCAGTATTCAAGTTCTCTTGTGTACGGATGGATTTGTATGACTTGAGACCTCTATGGAACTCCTTAGAACCCTAGGATATGTTATATGTCTTTTTAGGACAGAGTTAGGTTGGGTTTATATAGGAATCCTCTTTCTTTCTGCCCAAGTTTTTCTTTTTAGGACAGGCGTCGATGCGCTTCACCCGCCCACGTCAACCTGCATGTGAGTCGACCGATGCACCTCCAATCATCGCGACAGAGAGTTCCTGTCGACAGGGCGTCGACCGACGGGCCTTGAATCGACGCTACTACAGCTTCTTGTCGACTGATGGTCGACCGACGCGCGCGCAATCGACGCAACAAAGATGAAAATGCCGCACATCACGTCGGTCGACGTGATCTGTCGATGCAACCTCCTGACTCATCGGTTTTCTTTCGCCGATTCGTTGATCCCCGTCTCTCGACTTCCCTGTGAAATATCATTCACGTAATATAGCACCAAATACTGCAAAATAGAGAAGAAATATACAATTTGTGCTCGACTACTCATAATAATAAATATGCGAGAAATAAATATATATGACAACTTAAAGCTCATAAAAACATAAGAATTAATCCCTTAAATATAGTATAATTTCTCTCCTATTAAGTTCCCCAAAACTTAAAACTTGCTTGTCCTCAAGCAAACATAGAATTGAAGCATAGGACAAATATAATATTAGTAAGTCACTCAAACTGACCAAATGAACCCATCCGGACTCTAGACACCATTATATTTCTAGAAATCGCAAGCGTTTCATGTATTGACCTAAGTAATCCCAGCAGTTTGGCAACCCCTTTTTACATACGCCACATCAATGTACTATGATGCCCCCTCGCTACTCAATGGTTCGACTCTATCCATTGTTGGTCACGATCAAATATCTCGTCCTCCCATTTATTTATTTTTATTTTTTAAATTGAGGCCGCAACTCCGCACTATCGTTCTTGACTTGACTTGATAATGATTCGGCGCTGGATAGGAGGATCTTCTTGATTTGGTATTTGATTTGTTGAGTTCACCTCCGCCATATTTGAGATTTTGGTTGGATTGCGCCACTTGAGTAAGTTCATAGAATTTGTTTAGCTACTAGCATCTTCATTGAGTTTTCGCCCTAAGAATTTAAGCGAATTGCACTTGGTACACGGATAGGCAGCTGTTTCGGCACCTCAATTCTATTTGATTTTTCAATTTTCTACTTACTCCATGCCGGTATACCCCAACCGAACTTTATTTGACTTCTGTTTCGACAAACGAGATATTATCACACAACCGCCAACTTCAAGGCCCCACACAAACTCATATTGAGTACGGCAACCACAAATACACATCAACAACGCAATAATCTTGAATTGATGCCCCACAAATGAATCACAAAAGCACTAACATGCGTACCTTTGTTCTCTCAAATGACGACTAAAGAATTTAACCGAAACATAATTCATCCAAGCAATTAAAGAGAGTACTTTTAACCATTTACTTTTTAATCCCCTAGAATTTATCACAAAAAATTTCAAAATTTTCTCATTTTTTAGCACAATATCCTCAATAAAAACCTCAATAACCCACTCCCCCAAACTTAAACATTATCTTGTCCTCAAGCGAACATAAAACGAGAACAAGCACATCACAAATATTATGAGGGAAGACTAGGAAGATAAATCACCCGGGGTAAAAGGCGAGGGGGTCTCGGTCCTATTAATTACGACACATGTTCCATTTAAGAATGGCCCAATCATCTAAAACACGTCACCGCCTCCTATAACTACAAGAAAAAGAAAAATAAAAATAGAAAATAAAATGAGTAAACATTGGGTTGCCTCCCAACAAGTGCCTTTGTTTAAATTCGTTGGCTCGACTTTGTCGCTAAATCAAGGTGGTGCTTTCAACTCCATCCGTTCTTCATCAATAGCGCAAAACCCTTCATAATACGATTTTAGTTGGTGTCCATTCACCTTGAATGACTTGTTAATCGTCGAGCTAAAAATCTCCACAGCACCATGCGGAAATACGTGGGTGACAACAAATGGCCCAACCCACCATGAACGCAACTTTCTGAGAAATAACGTAAGGCTAGAATGAAAAAGCAACACCTTCTCGCCCTCTACGAATTGTTTCCTTGAAATCTTCAAGTCATGGAATGTCTTTGTCTTTTCTTTGTATATCAAGGAATTTTCCAACGCTTCGTTTCGAATTTCCTCCAAATCCGTAGTTGCAGCTTCCTCCGCACGCCAGCTCTATCAAAATCAAAGTTGCATTGCTGCACTGCCCAAAACGACTTGTGTTGGAGCTCTACCGGCAAGTGGCATTGTTTCCCAGAAATGAGGCGATACGGGGACATCCCAATTGGCATCTTAAATGCCGTGCGACACGCCCACAGTGCATCCTTCAGCTTGATGCTCTAATCCATGTGGTTCGCATTGACAGTCTTCTCTAAAATGGACTTGATTTCTCGATTCGAAGTCTCAGCTTGCCCATTCATTTGTGGATGATATGCTGTAGAAAGCCTATGAGCAACACCGTACTTCCGGAGCAACGCCTCCACCGTCTTTCTACAAAAGTGGGTGCCACGATTGCTTATCATAGCTCAAGGGATCCCGAACCTTGAGAAGATCCGAGATTTAATGAACCGGGCAATAACCTTTGAGTCATTAGTTGGGGTGGCTTTCGCTTCCACCCACTTGGAGACATAATCCACCGCAAGCAAAATATAAATATTTTTGAAGGAATTTGGGAAGGGCCCCATAAAGTCAATGCCCCACACATCAAAAATATCACAAATCATTATGGGCGCTCGAGGCATTTGGCTTCTCCATGAAAGGTTCCCTGTCCGTTGAAAATTATCACATGACTTACAAAATTCATACGCATCTCGAAACAGGGTCAACCAATAAAAACCACTATCAAGCACCTTATGGGCAGTCCTCTTGGATCCAAAATGGCTGCCAAAAATATGAGTATGGCAAAACGATAGAATAGAGTGAACTTCAGACTCGGGGAAACATCGTCGAATGACTTGATCGGCACAATGCTTCCAAAGATATGGATCATCCCACACATAATATTTTGCATCACTCTTCAGTTTATCCCTCCTTGCCTTGACCATCGCTGCTGGAAACACACAAGCAACTAGAAAATTCACCAAGTCCGCATACCAAGGTTCGAAACGTTCAACTGTAAGTAGATGCTCATCCAGAAAGTTCTCGTCCAACTGTACCTCCTCCTTCACATGTGTCAGTCTACTTAGATGATCCGCGACCGTGTTCTCGGCTCCTTTCTTATCTTTGATCTCCAAATTGAATTCTTGGAGTAATAAAATCTACCGTATGAGTCGTGGCTTCGTCTCCTTCTTCATAAGTAGATGTAGAAGAGCTGCATGATCACTGAAAACCACCACTTTGGATCCCAAAATATAAGAGCGAAACTTCTCAAGAGCAAAAACGATGGCTAGAAGCTCTTTCTCCGTGGTAGTGTAATTCTCTTGGGTGGGGTTCAAGGTCCTAGATGCATAGTAGACCGCATGATATGCCTTATTGACTCTTTGCCCCAGCACAGCTCCTACTGCATAATCACTCGCATCACACATGATTTCATAGGGTATGTCCCACGTTGGTGCTTGGATAATTGGAGAAGTGGTCAGCCGCTCCTTTAATATATCAAATGCTTTCTTGCAGACGTCATCAATCTTGAACTCCACGTCTTTTTGCAAAAGCTTACACAGTGGCGATGCTATCCTTGAAAAATCCTTGATAAATCTACGGTAAAATCCTGCATGACCAAGAAAAGTACGAACTTCCCGCACATTGGCGGGGTAAGGCAACGCAGTTATGATATCAATCTTAGATTTATCAACTTTAATTCCTCTCAGTGACACACTGTGTCCTAAAACTATACCTTGTTCCACCATAAAATGATATTTTTCCATATTCAAGACAAGGTTGGTTTCAACACATTGTTATAAAATCAAAGAGAGATTCGCAAGACATACCTCGAAAGAGCTGCCATAGATGCTAAAGTCATCCATAAAGACTTCTATGATGTCGCCAACATATTCCAAAAAAATTCTTACCATACATCGTTGGAACGTGGCCGGTGCATTGCAAAGTCCAAATGGGATGCGGCGAAAGGCAAACGTGCCGAAAGGGCACGTGAAGGTTGTCCTCTCTTGATCCTCGGGGCTATAAGAATTTGAAAATACCCAGAATAACCATCCAAAAAGTAGTAATACGAATGACCCGCCAACCTCTCAAGCATTTGGTCAATAAACGGAAGTGGGAAGTGGTCCTTGCGAGTCATGGAGTTCAACTTTCGATAATCGATACAGACTCTCCATCCAGTTAGCATTCTTGTTGGCACTAAATCTCCTTCTTTATTTTCAACCACCTTCACCCCCGACTTCTTCGGAATGACTTGAGTTGGGCTTACCCACCGACTATCAGAAATGGGATAGATTACCCCAACGTCTAGCAATTTTAGGATCTCCTTCTTTACCACCTCCATCACTGGTGGATTTAATCATCATTGAGGCTCCATAGATGGCATGGCATCTTCCTCGAGCAACATACGATTCATGCATACGGATGGACTTATTCCCCATAAGTCAGCTATGGTCCACCCGATTGCTCGCTTGTTTTCTCTTAGCACTTGCAATAGGGATGCCTCTTGGATGCTGATTAATCGTGATGAAATGATTACGAGCAATGTTTCGTTATTCCCCAAAAAGATGTATTTCAAGTGATCCGGGAGGGATTTGAGTTCTAGTTCTGGTGCCTTGACTGTAGACGGTACAGCCTTCTCATGTGATTCGGGAAGTTTGATAAAGTTCACAATGCGTTTACTCGGTTCTGTGAAGGGCTTAGCACTTGTAATGCTGAAACCATCTCTTGCACTTCATCCTAGACTTCAATTCATTTAATTAGGCTTGAAGTGAATCATTACCCAATTCATTCACCGATCTCGATGAAGCGACACGGCTTCCGAATCGCTGGGAATTGGTCGCCATGTTCGATATTAGTTCTTTTGCTGTCGTCGGTGTCTTGTCCATCAGAGTGACTCCACTAGCTGCATCTATCATATTTCGATTAGTGAGACACAAGCCTTCATAAAAATACTGGATCAATAATTGCTCGCCCATTTGGTGGTGAGGGCAACTAGCAACGAGCCTCTTGAAGTGTTCCCAATATTCATGCAATGTCTCTCCTTGTGTCTGCCTAGCCGCACAAATGTCCTTGCGAAGATTTGTTACTCGTGATGCGGGGAAGTACCTCTGCAAAAATGTTTTCTCCAAAGCTCCCCAAGTAGTGATGGATACCGAAGGTAAATAATAAAGTCAATCCTTGGCTAGGTCTTTTAGTGAAAAGGGGAATACCCTTAACTTGATTTGTTCGTTTGTGACCCCGGCGGGCTTCATGATGGTGCAAATAACATGGAACTCTTTCAAGTGCTTGTGCGGATCCTCGGCAGCTAATCCGTGAAATGAGGGTAATTGATGGATTAGTCCGGATTGTAGTTCAAATGTGGCATCGTTCACCGTTGGAAACGTGATGCACAATGGTTGTTGTGGAAGATCAGGATTGGCCAACTCCTTCAATGTTCGTTCTACTTGTGCATCCATTTCTCGTTTTCTAATTCTTCGTTGTCACTCGAAGACTCCCTGAATATATAATTTGGTAGTACTTTTTCCGAGTCCGAAGTCCCCTTCTTCTTCTTCAACTCGCGACTTCTCTTGTTGATTTCCGGATAGTAATGCAAATCTTTCTTCCCGGATGATTTCAAGTTCATTCACCTGAGAAAACACTCAACAAGAGTTCAACTTGTTCTAAAAAAAAATAGTAATATATATATAAATAAACTACTAAAATACGTAAAACCACAATTTAAACGCGTCACTCCCCTGCAACGGCACCAAAATTTGACCGCTCGTCGTCAAGCGTCAAATTAAATATTTTGTTTTACCAAATAGTAGTAGCGACAAGTAAGGGTCGATCCCACGAGGAGTGTGGCTTAGATTGTGATAGTTCGTATTTTATTAAACTAACAAACGGGGTAAGAATTGTGAACTAATCTAAGAGAACTAAATAAAAAAATAAATAAACAAATAATTAAGAAACAAACAAATAAAACACGTAAGTAAAATAACGGAGAATTTAATAATAATTAAAGCTCTAGTTCTAGGTCAGTTTTCACCCTCGTCCCACTCATCTAACCAACCAAAATATCATAATCCAATCTTCATATACGACTAAAAACCTTAAGTAACAATAAGGTATGCTACTCGAATTTGCCCTTAKCGTTTACTCAATAAAAATAAGCTCTTCAATTGATTCTAATTATTGAATAACCTAGAATAAGCTCTCTAGATTTAATCCAACAAAAACATTAATAACCAGGCAAATAGGTAAATC
This sequence comes from Phtheirospermum japonicum, assembly GCA_014905375.1. NCBI lineage: Eukaryota > Viridiplantae > Streptophyta > Magnoliopsida > Lamiales > Orobanchaceae > Phtheirospermum > Phtheirospermum japonicum. The sequence continues at coordinate 555,294 of BMAC01000289.1, read as the reverse complement.
TAAGTAATAAACACATAAGCTCGGTTTATTTAACTTATGTTGTGTTATTCCTAACGATGCACACTCATCAGTTGCTACTAACGAAATAGGAATCACGACAATTACACGGGAAGAAATCATATTTCTAGCGATAGAGAACCAACACCTAATCTAGGTGATTAAGACAAGAATTAAGCAATCATAAATTTAAAACAAAACAACACAAACAATCGCATATGAAGAATGAAAGGCAATATTGCATAAATTAATTAGAACATAGTTTCACGAGGGTTTCAACATCCCTAGAACTAGATAGAAAGTTTACTCACTCATGGAGTTAATAAAATAAAATAATAGAAAAGATTCAGATAAACAAACATGATCCTTGAGAAAATAGGAGAAACGATGTGTAGAACTTGAATCTTGAGTCTTGATCTTCAGTCTTCAACTTCTCTTGTGTATGGATGGATTGGGATGACTTGAGACCTCTATGGAACTCCTTAGAACCCTAGGATATGTTGTATGTCTTTTTAGGATGGAGTTAGGTGGGGTTTATATATGAATCCTCTTTCTTTCCGCGCAAGTTTTCTTCCAAAAATAACTCAATAGCGTCGGCGTCGACAGGCGTCGAACGATGCGTGCCAGCCCTCAGCGTCGACGCGCTTCACCCGCCCACGTCGACCTGTATGTGCATCGACCAACGCACCTCCAATCGTCGCGAAAGAGAGTTCCCGTCGACAGGGCGTCGACCAACGGGCCTTGAATTGACGCAACTGCAGCTTCTTGTCGACTGATGGTCAACCGACGCCCGCGCAATCGACACAACAGAGACGAAATGCCGCACATCGCGTCGGTCGATGCGATCCATCCTTGGCATCGACGCGATCCGTCGACGCAACCTCCTGACTCATCGGTTTTCTTTCGCCGATTTGTTGATCGTCGTCTCTCGACTTCCTTGTGAAACATCATTCACTTAACATAGCACCAAATACTGCAAAATAGAGAATAAATATACAATGTGTGCTCGACTACTCATAATAATAATTATGCGAGAAATAAATATATATGACAACTTAAAGCTCATAAAAACATAAGAATTAATCCCTTAAATGTCGTATAATTTCTTGCCTATCAATTACATATACCAGCCACATGTCATCAGAAAAAATCAAATACTAAATCTAAACCCTAAAATAGAAAATTAAACCTTAATATAGAAAACTTAACCCTAAAATGGAAAATTGAATTTTAAATCATCACATATACTAGCCTCATATCATCGTACACACCAGCCACATATCATCACATACACCAACCACATATCATCATATACACCATTCGCATATCAACACATATACTAGCCACACATAATCACATACACCATTCACATATCATCACACACCATCTACACATTTGAATCACCAGCCATTTATTTTGTAAAATAAATTCTAATAAAAAATATAATAGATATCATCCTATTTACAAAATACATATCATCGTACATTAATTTTACATATCATTACATATAAATTTCACAAAAAATAATCACAACAAAACCAACACATCAACAGATACAAAAAATCTCTGAGAGTACGAAACAAACCCTATAGTTTGTTTTCACAATAAAATAAAAAACGAAGTCAAATTAACCAAAAGTCATGAACAAACTTATAACCTTTTCGTAAAAAAAATTCATTACGATTACAATAAAAAAGATCGGATAAAAAATACCAGTACAACAATAATAAGAAATACAATTGGATAAATAAAATAGCCATCTCTGTATTCAGTCATATATTAAAAATACTTAACTATCAATTGACTTTGAACTAAAATAACTACTACTTAAAGAACGTGGTAATGGTGGAAGCTTTGAACTCGTATTTGGACTAACAACTACGAAATTTGAAGTCGAAACTGGACCAATACTCGGATGCACAACATAACCATCTCTGGCAAATGTAGAAACACCATCCTGAAAAAAAATAGTAGAGAATGAAAAAACGACGACACTACAGAAAAATAATATATAAATTACAGAAAAATACCTTTAGACTTTCTACGGCCTTTTTAGTTTGTGACTCGGCAATTCGCGCTCGATATCTTTTTCCTTTCGGTTGATTGCGCTTCTTCTCAAGTATACTCTTATCCCTTTTATTCCGCTTACCTTTCTCACTACAACTTTGAGGATTTTGAATAACACCACTCAACGATGGATAAACACAGTCTTCAAAATAAATGGGGCCGACTTCACGTATAACACTACATTTAGCACTTTTAAAAGCTTCCTCACACTTCGATCGAGCTTCAATATTGTATTCACTTGCTAAAATCAACTTCTGAAACTTTCTATTCATTTGAATCCTCCATAACCATCACGCCATCGATTTATTCGAACAATCAAATACAGGAACATCATCTAAAACACGATCACTAACAATATCCTTGCACCATCTTTTTGTAACATATCTCTCAGGAATGGCATAAACACAATGTATATTCATTACACGCAAACAATGACAACACAAAAAATAACTTGCACGTGCAAGATACCGACAAATCTTTAGCATTAAAAGTCACTGCATGTTTTATAACATCCCTACTCTCAACCCATACATGATATGTCATAATAGTCCCTTCTATAGAGAAAAAGGATTGATGACATGCAGCCCCTTTCATAAATTGATCTTCAAATAAAGAGAAAGCTTCAATTGTATACACAACACTCATACTTATCATCACACTTTACTTTCACGTCATTAGCAAAAAAGCAAAATCCAAAAACCAGATTGTATTTCAGATATCATCACACATTACTTACACAGATATCATCATCCACTACATAAACATATCATCACACATCGCTGACACATATCATCACATATCGCTGACACATATCATCACAATTTACTTCCGCATATCATTAGCAAAAAGAAAACCTTAAAACCTGAATTTGTTTCAGATATCATCACATACTACTGAAATATATCATCACATAATTCTACTACATATCATCATATAATAAGTCCAAATATCATCACATATTGATGTAATATATTATCAACAAAAATTAACACATAATCTAAGCATAAAAATATTTACTTACTTTTCCCAGTAAAACTGGAATTCAGCTCCTGTTTCCACGTACATGAGCAAATAATTGAAAAGGCCTGTAAAACCTTTTTGACTTCTAAGCGATCTTATGTTTGTCTTCGAGTTTTCCCCAATATGCCAAACGCAGAGTCAATGTCATGACATTGAGAAAACCTTGGAAATACCAGTAGCCATGACAACAGATTGATCGGTCATAATTGTAGTAGGGTGCTTACCACCCATGGATCTCAAAAAAGCGCCAAACAACCACTCAAATGACTCGATTCTCTCATTCATTAGAAACCCACACCCAAACATCTCATTCTTACCAAGATGGTTGTTTTGCATGTAATTGTTGTGTTTTTCCTCGTGTTTTTAGTTAGGTTTTAGCGACGTGTCTAGTATGTTTGAGTTGTTTCTCGTTAGGTTTTAGGACTTTTCTCGTTTATCTTCTTTTTGGCTTAAAGTGTACGAAGTGCGAGGTGTTTGAAGTGCGAGGTGTTTGTGCTATTTTTGGGTTTTTAAGTTTGAATTCTTGTTTTGTATGTGGCCAAAAGGATTATATTCACTCGGCGGACGTTTTGGACTAGAAAACGAGAAATTCGACCCGAAAGATCCAGAATCGACTGCAGAGCCAGAATCGACTGCCGGATCGACTGAGAAGCCCAGAAATCGACTGTCGGACAGAGACCAACGTCTTGCAACAGAGCAGTAGATCGAATGCCTTTCAGTCGATGGACTGAGCAGTCGATCGACACCCCCTGCAGTCGATCGACTGCAACGCTGAGGGCTGCATGATTTTTGGTGTTTTTGCCATTTTTGCCCCTACAAACAACTATATAAATCCCACACCTTGCAACATTGAAGAATCACTCCCTTCCCAACCCTATTTTGGGTTTGGGGATCAAATTTAAATCAAGCTCCTGGATAATCTTCTCTCTTAGGTTTTAGACTCAATTGCAAGCTTTGTTATAATTTCTTTTCCTAGTTTTAGATTTACTTTCATGCTTGGACTTGGGTTTGTAAGCCTAAGAAGAATCCAAATACTCCTTTGGATTGTTACTTTCGATTAAAATTACATTCAAGCTTTGTTTAATTTCTTAATTCAAGTAAGTTTCCTTTCAATTTAATGTTTTATGCTTTAATTCCATGCTTTGTTCTTCATTTCCATGCTTGTTCTTCATATTATGCTTTTTGCCTTAGCTCCTTGGTTTCTTGTTAGATCATAAGAATTAGGTATGGAATCTAGATGAGTGACACATCTAGATCATAGATCAAGTCTTAGATCATCTTGATTTTGAGTTGTTCTTGTGCTTTATTTGCAATTTAATCTTCATGCATAGTTTTAGGTTAAATCTTAGATCTACTCTTTATTGCTTGTTATTTTCCTTAAAGTTTTAAACTTTCATGTCAACTTTTCTTGATCTTTACATCCATGCTTTCAATATTTGCTTATTTGCATTATTTAGGATTTTATGTATAGTTGTACCTTGTGCATGCATGCTTGTACTTGGTGAAACAATGCTTTTTTTTACTTGTTTTCATTATTTGATTGCATTTTCTTATTAAGGCATACGACAAGGCATCCGACCAACATGCTATTTCAATTCCTAGAATAGTTTAGTTACTTTAATTGCTCTATTTTCATTTCCCTTTATTTCCCAAAGCTTGAAACACATTGAATACTTCAATTGAATCGATCTCCGATAATACCAAGCCATGGACCCGTTGATATACTTTCAACACCACTAAAAATATGAAAACAAAATGGCGCCGTTGTGACTCGTCTTGGTTAAGGCTTTCGATTTAATTGTTGTTTCATTGTGTTTTTAGCTTTCTTTGTTATTTGACATTTTTTTGTTTAGTATGCAAGGTGCTTATAGCTATGGTGGATACATTCCTATATCGGGAATGAGAAATTGTATAATGGTTTTGGCAACGTGGGAGGGCATGGTGAAAACCACGTTGGGTTTGATAGCTTCTTGGGCATGAATAGTTATGGAGCTCCAAATTCCTATCTGAACGTGCAAGCTCCATATTCCTATCCGAGCATGCAAGCCCCAACTTCCGGCTTGTATGGCTATGATACTCCACAATATTATCCGAATATGCCGATCCCGAATCCCGGCCTATATGATGGTTCTCTCACTTCCAGTTTCGATTATGCCCCATTTGGTGCCACCAACAACACTAATGATCCCGATCCGTATGCGTACTTCAGAGGTTTGAGCTCCAATGACCAAAATGCCCCTCCCGCCCTCAATATTCTGGTGCATGCTCCTATTCCACCCCCCGATCCGACTCTCTTGGCCATTTTTCAACAATTGAATTTGTTGACCACTACGTTAGCCTCATTTGAGGCTAAGTGTGACGCTATTGATGCTATGATGGACCAATTCGCAAGCGATATCAATATGCTTAAACGAGCTCATGCGGATTCATTACTCATGGACATGCCCCAAGAGTTAGTCGAAGAAGCTTATATGATGGAAAAGAGCCTTGAGGAGGAGGTTGGCCCGGTTGTCGATATAGAGGGATGTTGTGAGGATGAGCCCCTTGTTCTTCTTGATGAGCCCGTTGTACCTCTATTTGACCCCGTTTTGTGTGGAGATGATTCTCAATGTGTTGTTGAGGGCAACGACGACTTTTTAGTGTGGGAGGTGGGGGTTATTGATGGTAAGATTGAAAAAAATACTCCCTCCGTCCCAAAATGATAGTCCTGCGGTTGATTTCACATAGATTAAGAAATGGGTAGTTTATATAGTTAAGTCATTAATTTAATTGGTGTTTTCCAATTATACCCTTCTTGAATTTATTAATGTCAATTAATTATTATAGAAATCAGTGTTGGAATTAGTATATTTGTTATTGAAATTGTAAGATTTTACATTGTAATCATCAATATTCAATTTACCATGTTGAAAACTACTATTTCAAGAATATTAATTAAGGGTATGTGTGGAAATAAAAAATTAATGATGTTAAATATAGTAACTGGACTATCTTTATGGGACGGACGAAAATGGACTATCTTTATGGGACGGACGAAAATGGAATACTGAACTATATTTTTGGGACAGAGGGAGTAACGATTATCTTGAGGAGGATGAGGAGAGCAAGTCAATTACCATCCTTGCAAATTCGCATCGAGAGGAAAAGGAAGAGGTGTCTATTGAAGAGTTTACAATTCTTAAGGGTGCTATTAAATGGATACCGAGAGTGGTTGAGGGAGTTAGCCATTTGAATTTGATTCTTAGAAATATGATGAGAGCCGGGATGTGGAGGTTGTTGTTGGAGGGCTTGATGTTCGTTATTTCTAAAAGAGAGTGGGTGAAGCCCATTGACTTGGTGCCCAAGACGAGCAGCTTGATAGCTCTTAAGGATAAAGAAGGAGAGTTGTTGGCCACGAGGGCTTCAACGGGTTGGAGGATGTTGATAGAGTTTAAGGAGTTTCATGAGTCCACAAAGAAAGATCATTTCCCTCCCCTGTTTGTCGATCAAAGGATGAATAAGCTAGCCGGCCATTATTCCTATCATTTCTTGGATGAGTTTTCGGGGCACTTCAAAACCACGATTCCACCCAAGAACCTAGTCGAGACGAGTGTCGATTGCCCGCTAGGAACATTTGCTTTTTGGCGGATCTTATATGAGTTATGCAATACGCCAAGGACGTTCCAAAGAGTGGATCCTCCCGTGATCTTTCCACCTTGACCAAAAGGGAGTACGTTAAGCTAGTGACGTGAAATAAGTGCTTCTTGGGAGGCAACCCAAGTTCTTCTCGTTTATTCCTTTGTTATTTTCTTATTTTACGAAAATCCAAAAAACATTTGAAAAATTGAAAAATTAAAAAAAAAGGGGGGGTTTGGTTCTTTTGAACCTTTGGTTTAGTTTTATGTACATATTTTATCACGTTTTTTAATTTGTGTGATTTTCTTTTCTAGGTTTTATTTTCCGACGTCGACCATTGGGCGATTTGACAAGATTGATAGCGTTCGTGGAGCCGAGAGAAGCTAGCCATGCTCGTTTTTGCTTGGATTGATTAGATGCTTGGGTGGACCCTACCGAGCTCGACAAAACTCTCTCGGTTAAGGAAGTTTCTATTCCCCCTCCTTCTACTTGGTTTTCATTAAAATGTGGGTAATGCATGGTTTAAGTGTGGGGTGGATAGGTGATTAGGGTCCTGGTTTTCGTCAAGCATTATATGTCTTTTTAACTCGAGCCATGGTGAAGTGACACATTCTTGGTGAAGTGACGCTTACTATATGCGCTATTATATGGTTGAGTCTATTTTTTGTGTCGTTTGTGTCTTTATTACATTGTTGAACAACTCCACGTGCTTGGAAGTTTGAATAGTTTACTTGTCGAGTTTTTTCATGTTTATGGCCTCTTTTGTGAGGGGTTGAATTTTTGTGCTTCGTCCAAATCCGCCTATATATATATTTAATCAACATTCTCTCGTGAAAAGATTTCAAAGCTCTGAAAACTCTTTTGATTTTGCTCCCAAGTTTGGTGAAAACTAGTGAGTAGCCTTGTGTGATTTATCGTCTTGCTTGCATTTTTATGGAAATTGCATTGAGGAGGTTTGATTTAGCTCGTACATGATTGAATTCAAAAATGACCTCGAGACACATATATCACCCTTGTTCTGGCCATATCCATATATTTAAGCTACTTAAAAAGTCTCAAACGAGCCCCCTTGAGCTTATGTCCCATTTCTTGTTAGCCGGGCACGATTTTAGCTCTTATATATTTATAAATTGTGAGGTGAGAGTGTATGATTAGTTGACAAGAAATGTGAGGGAAATTGATTGTGGGTTTCGGGTTTTGAGTTGCTTTTACAAAAAAAAAAAAGAAAAAAAAAAAAGAAGAAGAATACTCCAACACAAATCACAAAAAGTGATAAAAGCGTCCGTTCATGTGTAAAGCCTAATTAAAGGCTAAGTTTAGTGAAAAGAAGCAAATTCAAGAAGCCTTAAGTGTTGAAAAATAAAAGTCGGGAAAGTGAGTGTACAAAAGAGTTTCGAATGAAAAGTGTGGTAAATTGGGAAAAGTGAAGCGATTATAAGCTTCAGGTTTTAGAAATTAGGACTTTTGTGTGTTATTGATCACTTTGATCGTGTGTTAGCCACTATATCCAAATGTTCCATACCTTACCAAAGAGCCAACATTACAACCCATAATAAAGACCTCTTTCGATTCTTGTTTGATAATGTACTATGAGCAATTCTGGGCGTCCGATTTGTGAAATCTTGACGAGGTGAATGCATTATTCGACTTGAGCGCAAACACATCCTATATACTAAACACTTGAGCGGATTGAGCGAACACACTCAAAAATCCATTTGTGAGGAAGTCATCGATTTGGCTTGAATTTGAGAAAGAGTAATACGAGCAATGCTTGACGATAGCAAGTTTATGTTGATACTTCCATCTTATAAATAAGGATAAGAACAAGGATCTTTCTTCTTACATAAGGTCATTACATGTACACTCTTGATTCTTTTCATTGTTCGAGGATGAACAAACCGATAAGTGTGGGGTAGTTTTTTTGCATGTAATTGTTGTATTTTTTCTCGTGTTTTTAGTTAGGGTTTAGCGTCGTGTCTAGTAGTTTTGAGTCGTTTCTCGTTAGGTTTTAGAACTTTTCTCGTTTATTTTCTTTTTAGCTTAAAGTGTACGAAGTGTGAGGTGTTTGTACTATTTTTGGGTTTTTATGTTTGAATTCTTATTTTGTAGGTGGCCAAAAGGATTATATTCACTCGGCGGACGTTTTAGACCGGAAAACGAGAAATTCGACCCAAAAGCATCCAGAATCAACTTCCGGATCGACTGAGAAGCCCCGAAATCGACTACCGGACAGAGACCAACGTCTTGCAGCAGAGCACTCGATCGATTGTCCTTCGGTCGATTGACTGCAACGCTAAGGGCTATGGAATTTTTGGTGTTTTTGACGTTTCTGCCCCTATAAACAACTATATAAAGCCCACACCTTGCACCATTGAAGAATCACTCCATTCCCAACCCTAACTTGGGTTTGGGGATCAAATTTCAATCAGGCTCTTGGATAATCTTCTCTCTTAGGTTTTAGATTCAATTTCAAGCTTTGATGTAATTTCTTTTCCTAGTTCTAGATTTACTTTCATGCTTGGCCTTGGGTTTGTAAGCCTAAGAAGAATCCAAAAACTCCTTTGGATTGTTAGTTTTGATTTCAATTACATTCAGGCTTTGTTTCATTTCTTAATTCAAGTAAGTTTTCTTTAATTTAATGTTTTATTCTTTAATTACATGCTTTGTTCTTCATTTCCATGCTTGTTCTTCATGTTATGCTTTTTGCCTTACTACCTTGATTTCTTGTTAGATAGTAAGAAATGGATATGGAATCTAGATGAGTGACACATCTAGATCATAGATCAAGTCTTAGATCATCTTGATTTTGAGTTGTTCTTGTGCTTTATTTGCAATTTAATTTTCATGTATAGTTTTAGGTTAAATCTTAGATCTACTCTTTATTGCTTGTTATTTTTCTTAAAGTTTTAAACTATCATGTCAACTTTACTTGCTCTTTACATCCATGCTTTAAATTTTTGCTTATTTGCATTATTTAGGATTTTATGCATAGTTGTACCTTGTGCATGCATGCTTGTACTTGGTGAAACAATGCTTGTTTTTACTTGTTTTCATTATTTGCTTGCATTTTCATATTAAGTTATCCGACGAGGCATCCGACCAACATGCTATTTCAATTCCTAGAATAGTTTAGTTACTTTAATTGCTCTATTTTCATTCTCCTTTATTTTCCAAAGCTTGAAACACATTGAATACTTCAATTGAATCGATCTCCGATAATACCAAGCCATGGACCCATTGATATACTTTCAACACCACTAAAAATATGAAAACAAAATGGTAAGATTGAAAAAATTAACGATAATCTTGAGGAGGATGAGGAGATCAAGTCAATTACCATACTTGCAAATTCGCATCGAGAGGAAAAGGAAGAGGGGTCGATTGAAAAGTTTACAATTATTAAGGGTGCTATTGATTGGATACCGAGAGTGGTTGTGGGAGTTAGCCATTTGAATTTGAGTCTTGGAAATATGATGGGAGCCAGGATGTGGTGGTTGTTGTTGGAGGGCTTGATGTTCATTATTTCTAAAAGCGAGTGGGTGAAGCCCATTGACTTGGTGCCCAAGACGAGAGGCTTGATAGCTCTCAAGGATAAAGAAGGAGGTTTGTTGGCCATGAGAGATTCAATGGGTTGGAGGATGTTGATCGAGTTTAAAAGTTTCATGAGTCCACAAAGAAATATCATTTCCCTCCCCCGTTTGTCGATCAAAGGATGAACAAGCTAGCCGGCCATTATTCCTATCATTTCTTGGACGAGTTTTCGGGGCACTTCAAAACCACCATTCCACCAGCCGAGACGAGTGCCGATTACCTGCTTGGAACGTTTGCTTTTTGGCGAATCTTATATGAGTTATGCAATTCGCCAAGGACGTTCCAAAGAGTGGATCCTCCCGTGATCTTTCCACCTTGACCAAAAGGGAGTACATCAAGCTAGTGATGTAAAACAAGTGCTTCTTGGGTGGCAACCCAAGTTCTTCTCATTTATTCCTATGTTATTTTCTTATTTTACGAAAATCCAAAAAAAATTGAAAAATTGAAAAATTAAAAAAAAGGGGGGGTGGGGGTTGGTTCTTTTGAACCTTTGGTTTCATTTTATGTACATATTTTATCATGTTTTTGATTTTGTGTGATTTTCTTTTCTAGGTTTTGTTTTCCGACGTCGACCATTGGGCGATTTGATAAGACAGATAGCGTTAGTGGAGCCGAGAGAAGTTAGCCATGCTCGTTTTTGCTTGGATTGCTTAGATGCTTGGGTGAACCCTACCGAGCTCGATAAAACTCGCTCGGTTAAGGAAGTTTCTATTCCCTCTCCTTTTACTTGGTTTTCATTAAAATACGGGTAATCCATGGTTTGAGTGTGGGATGGATAGGTGATTAGGGTCCCGGTTTTTGTCAAGCATTATTTGTCTTTTTAACTCGATCCTTGGCGAAGTGACGCATTCTTGGTGAAGTGACGCTTACTATTTAGCGGTATTATATGGTTGAGTCTATTTTTGTGTCGTTTGTGTCTTTATTACATTATTGAACAACTCCACCTGCTTGGAAGTTTGAATAGTTTACTTGTCAAGTTTTTGCATGTTTATGGCCTCTTGTGTGAGGGGTTGAATTTTTGTGCTTCGTCCAAATCCGCCTATATATATATTTAATCAACATTTTCTCGTGAAAATATTTCAAAGCTCTGAAAACTCTTTGGATTGTACTCCCAAGTTTGGTGCAAACTAGTGAGTAGCCTTGTGTGATTTATCGGCTTGCTTGCATTTTTATGGAAATTGCATTGAGGAGGTTTAATTTTCCTCGTACATGATTGAATTCGAAAATGACCTATAGGCACATATATCACCCTTGTTCCGGCCATATCCATATATTTAAGCTACTTTAAAAGTCCCAACCGAGCCCCCCTTGAGCCTATGTCCCATTTCTTGTTAGCCGAGCTCGATTTTAGCTCTTATATCTTCATAAATTGTGAGGTGAGAGTGTATGATTAGTTCACAAGAAATATGAGGAAAATCGATTGTGGGTTTCGGGTTTTGAGTTGCTTTTACAAAAAAAAAAAGAAAAAAAGAAAAAGAAGAAGAATACTCCAACACAAATCCCAAAAAGTGATAAAAGCGTGCATTCATGTGTAAAGCCTAATTAAAGGCTAAGTTTAGTGAAAAGAAGCAAATTCAAGAAGTTTTAAGTGTTGAAAAATAAAATTCGGGAAAGTGAGTGTACAAAAGGGTTTCGAATGAAAAGTGTGGTAAATTGGGAAAGGTGAAGCGATTATAAGCTTCAGGTTTTAGAAATTAGGATTTTTTTTGTGTTATTGATCACGTTTGATCGTGTGTTAGCCACTATATCCAAATGTTCCATACCTTACCAAAGAGCCAACACTACAACCCATAATAAAGACCTCTTTCGATTCTTGTTTGATCATGTACTATGAGCAATTTCGGGTGTCCGATTTGTGAAATCTTGACGAGGTGCATGCATTGTTCGACTTGAGCGCAAACAAGTCCTATATACTAAAAACTTGAGCGAATTGAGCGAACACCCTCAAAATTCTATTTTTGAGGAAGTCGTCGATTTGGCTTGCATTTGAGAAAGAGTAATACGAACAATGCTTGACGATAGCAAGTTAATGTTGATACTTCCATCTTATAAATAAGGATAAGCACAAGGATCTTTCTTCTTACATAAGGTTCATTGCATGTACACTCTTGATTCTTTACGTTGTTTTCTTTTTGGTTTAAAGTGTACGAAGTGTGAGGTGTTTGTGCTATTTTTGGGTTTTTAAGTTTTAATTCTTATTTTGTAGGTGGACAAAAGGATTATATTCACTCGGCGGACGTTTTGGACAAGAAAATGAGAGATTCGACCCGAAAGCATCTAGAATCGATTGCAGAACCAGAAATCGACTGTAGGGTCGATTGAGAAGCCCCGAAATTGACTTGCGGATAGTGACCAATGTCTTGCAGCAAAGCAGTCGATCGATTAAGCAGTCGATCGACACCCCCTGCAGTCGATCGACTGCAATGTTAAGGGCTGCGGGATTTTTGGTGTTTTTGACGTTTTTGCCCCTACAAACAACTATATAAAGCCCACACCTTGCACCATTGAAGAATCACTCCCTTCCCAACCCTAACTTGGGTTTGGGGATCAAATTTCAATCAAGCTCTTGGATAATCTTCTCTCTTAGGTTTTAGATTCAATTTCAAGCTTTGATGTAATTTCTTTTCCTAGTTTTAGATATACTTTCATGCTTGGCCTTGGGTTTGTAAGCCTAAGAAGAATCCAAATACTCCTTTGGATTGTTACTTTTGATTGCAATAACATTCAATCTTTGTTTCATTTCTTAATTCAAGTAAGTTTCCTTTCAATTTAATGTTTTATTCTTTAATTACATGCTTTGTTCTTCATGTCCATGCTTGTTCTTCATGTTATGCTTTTTGCCTTACTACCTTGATTTCTTGTTAGATAGTAAGAAATGGATATGGAATCAAGATGAGTGACACATCTAGATCATAGATCAAGTCTTAGATCATCTTGATTTTGAGTTGTTCTTGTGCTTTATTTGCAATTTAATTTTCATGCATAGTTTTAGGTTAAATCTTAGATCTACTCTTTATTGCTTGTTATTTTCCTTAAAGTTTAAAACTATCATGTCAACTTTACTTGCTCTTTACATCCATGCTTTCAATTTTTGCTTATTTGCATTATTTAGGATTTTATGTATAGTTGTACCTTGTGCATGCATGCTTGTACTTGGTGAAACAATGCTTGTTTTTACTTGTTTTCATTATTTGCTTGTATTTTCATACTAAGGCATCCGACGAGGCATCCAACCAACATGCTATTTCAATTCCTATAATAGTTTAGTTACTTTAATTGCTCTATATTCATTTTCCTTTATTCTCCAAAACTTGAAACACATTGAATACTTCAACTGAATCGATCTCCGATAATACCAAGCCATGGACCCGTTGATATACTTTCAACACCACTAAAAATATGAAAACAATGGTTCATACTGACAAATGAACCACAAATCATATCATATTTGTTAGTGTGATACGTAGTATCATACACCAACAAATCGCCAAATAACTCGTAATTCTGTCGCATACGCCCATCTCCTTAAAAAAACTACACAATCTAGACTCACTATTCACCTCAAAATCGAAGAAAAAGTCTTTCTCTTTAACTTACGTATTTTTAAAATTTTGAATTAATGTGTTGGAATCAGTACCATCAAATACGTTCGATTTACTCAATGCATTATATGCATCTCTAGTGCTAAAACCTAAAAAAGGTGAACTACTAGACTGGTTTTTCAAAACTCGTACACCATCATCCACACCAACACCACTTTTTTTTTTACTCTTTAAGATAAGAAAGTTGAGTCGGACAAATCTGCCTATGAGATGGAAGAAGATGACTAGAGATAGGTGGACATAATTCATGGTTGTGCTCATTTTTATGTGCAGTAACAACCCACAAACCACTACGATCAATATCAAACTGAATAAAAGAAGGACAGGATGTTCTAAAATCTAATTTGGTATAAGACCTAATTTTATTTTTTTTTGAAATTTGTTTCTGACCAGCCTTAGAATAAAGAAAAATTTTCATCGAAAGAGAGCCATCAACCCTCTTCCTATCCTTCCCTTCCTAACACTAAACCCAATCCTATACGCATGATCATTGTACAAATTATAAGCCTCGTCAAGGGAATTTACTATAATGCCAACCAAAACATCATCCCGCATTGCTCTCTCAAGTGACTGACTATCACAATCAATAAAATTCACTACATAAAAAGAATTAAAGCAAATCAAAAGGGAAAAAAATCATACAAAATATTAATCACATGTTACTACCACATATCATCACATATTACTGAGACATATCATCATATATTACTGCCACATATCATTATACATTACTTTCACATATCATCACATCTAACTACACATATCATCACATTATGCTGTCACATATCATCATATATTGCTTTCACATATCATCGCATATTATTGCTAGTATATCGTCACATACAAATTTTGCATATCATTACATCTAACTATATATTTCATCCCATTCTGCTTTCACATATCATCATATATTTCTTTGACATATCATCACATATTATTCCCCTTATATCATCACATATAGATTTTCACATATCATCACATCTAACTACACATATCATTACATTCTGATTCCATATGCCATCACATACAGACTCACATACCATCATGTACAGACTCACATATCATCACATATACAATTCATGAATAGTAAAAGGAGAAACCATAAACCTATAATCGAACTATTTTCATGAATGTTCGAACTCACACCAGAAACTGGAATATTTCCAAGAGAGACACAAATCGGAAGAACTGCGGGAAAAGAAATAGCGTAAACCTAATAGAATACAAAAATAAATCAACTTCCAAAATACCTTACCCTCGAACCGATTCACGTCCATTGGAACATCTACCCGATTCAAGTCCATCGAAATTAAAGGATTTGTTTGTTGGTGGTGGAGCAACGATTGAGATCGACATTGCTGTTAAAATCAAAGAAAAACTCACAATTATTTTCTATTAAAATCGATGGAGATCGTCGTTGCTGTTAAATCCGATGGGGATCACCGGTGATGGATTATTATTTGGACGAAATCGATAAAAATTTTGGTGATGGAATTTTGGGGATCGCGCGTGTCGTGAAAATAGGAGTTAAGAAAAAAGAGTGAAAAAGGTGTGTGGGGTTCTGTTGCATTTTATATATGAGAATAGGTGCATCTTACAATGTGCACCTGGGTCCATCTAATAATTTGCCCAAGAACTCTCCCAATCTCAAAATCAGGATTTTGTACGATGTGTTCTAAAAACTCTTTGTCTCTGTCTTTCAGTCAACTTATGACTTTATTTTATATCTATACTAGTTACATAAGAGAACCCTAAACCTAAAAAGGATTGGACTGTCCAAGACATGGACCCAAAATGATTTTAGCCCAAGTACCTTTATTAATATAACATAAATAATTAAATCCAAATCCAATTTAATTTAATTAAATAATTTCTATCAAATAGAAATTTAACATCATAATTATTAATAATTAAATATTACAATTCCAAATTGAATATTTATTACTTTCTTGATACACTCTTAAGTTGGAAAAGTAATCGCATATAGTGTGACCCTATAGGCCTTTATATATGACATCAATATAATGATGATCCAAACAAAACTCCTAGACAGCTTAGTTGAAATAACTCAATATATAAAGAACATTCACTTGAACTCAGCGAATTATAACCTTTAAACAAAGCTTTTGGTGAAGTTCCTTTCATTCCTAATCACTCGATTAAGCTTAATATTTATCCAAGTGTCTATCTCAATGGCTTAATCAATTTATCTCATCTTTATTAGTCGACAACTAGACCATACTCAATTACTATATTGAATATGTCTCTTGCATTGGCCAATGACTTTAGTCGACCTAATATAGAGATTATGAGTGATCTCTCTCGAAATTCCGATCGAGGAATGAATTCTTTCTTGGCTCAACTACCACCTTCATTTACATCGTGATGCACCCAACACAAGCCATATCTACCCCGAAAAGGAGTGCAAGCATTGGTCATGGTCAAAGTACATCACTCAGTAAACAAGGTGTGTATTGACCTCAAATCAAAGGATTATCACATGCTTTACACATTCAGAGGTTTATAGACATACAATGAATAACTTATCAGTAGGGTTTACCAATACTCTCTAAAGTATCCATGTGTCCATCATGAATAACTATTATTCGTAGTCGTGAGACTAACTGCATTCTCTAAGAATGTGGTGCAGACCACATGCTGACATATATTATATTATCAATATTCAAATCTTGATAATCATTAGTCGGGGCTATATTAAGAGTAATGTTCTATCACTGACATCTCACCATATCAATGACAACATTAACTCACGGGAACATTTATACTAATAATTGTAAACAATAAAAAAAAATAATTCAATAAATGCACTGTCATATATATAATAATTGTGATCAAGTATAATGTTTTTAAACCTGATTGTTTTTAGGACATTTATACTTTGAGGGTCTTAGGGGCCCATAGTATGGGACGTAATCAAGGGCATAGCTTCCAAATTAACGAAAGGATAATTTGATTTTTTTTTCTTCAAAATATAAAAAAACAATTTTTTTCTCTATAATTAGAAGAGTCGGGGCTGAGACGCCTAGCTACAACCCTATAAATAACACCAGAACACCCCATCACCTTTGTTGGGTCCTGATTGCTCTTATCTTAATCCTGTGGACCAATATGTGAGTGAATTATTATGTGTCGTACCTTTAGAAGAGTTGAACGCCGAGGACGATGATTTTGACTCGAGTGCGGCGGGGGTAGTCGATATATATATGATTGAGGAAGAAGATATGGGTGAAACATCCATTGGGCCAGCACTAGGACCTAAAGTGGAATTGAAGCCACTTCCGAGCCACCTCAAATATGTCTTTCTTGAGGCCAAACGAGAGGAAAACCGTGATAATTTTCGTGGATTTAGCGAAAGATGAAGAGAAAAAGTTGATCGAGGTGCTCAAAAAGTACAAGCAATCCATTGGTTGGAGCATCGAAGAAATTAGAGGAATAAGCCATGTCACATGCATGCACCAGATGTCAAAGGAATTAGAAGTTTTCTGGTACACGTGGGATTTAATCAGTGTTTCATAAATATTTTCTAAAACTTGCCGCCCGTTGTGTAAATTTTTGAGTAAAGATGTGTCATTTGAGTTTGATGATGAATGTCTTAACGTTTTTAATGTTTTGAAAGAAAAACTCACACATGCACCAATTGTTGTTGCACCTAATTGGTCTCTTCCATCAGAGATTATGTGTGATGCGTCGAACGACGCGCTAGGGGCAGTCATGGGGCAATATGTTGATAAGTTGCTAAGGGTCATCTATTATGCTAGTTTTATGTTAAATAGCGCCCAATGCAACTATATTACTACTGAACGTGAACTATTTGTTGTTGTGTTTTCATTAGATAAGTTCCGTTCTTATATTGTAGGTTCTAAAATAATTGTGTATATCGATCATGCAGCTTTACGCCATTTATTCACGAAAGTTCAAAGTAAACCGAGGTTGATTCGTTGGATTCTTCTTTTGCAAGAATTTAACGTTGAGACTAAGGATAGGAAAGGGTGCAAAAATGTGGTTGCCAATCATTTGTCTCTCATGTTAGTAGATAGTGAGTCTAGCAAGAATGAATTTTTCGATGACATTTTTCCTTATGAGGATGTTAACGCTATTGAAAACATTGATGAACCTTGGTATGCCGACTTTGTAAACTACATTGCATGCAACATCATTCCTAATCACTTTTCTTCCCAAGAAATGAAGAGGTTTTTGTTTAAATGCAGGAGTTTTTTTGGGGATAACCCGTACTTGTACAAGCGCTGAAAGGATGGACTTTATCGTAGATGCATTCCGGATGAAGAAAAAATCGATGTATTGAGGTTTTGCCATGATGAGGAAGGATATTTCGGAAGTCAAAAGATAGCATTCAAAGTTCTCAAATCCAGTTTTTATTGGCCCTCACTCTTCGCCGATGCATACCAATATTGTAAGACGTGTGACAACTATCAAAGGTCAGGCATAATAAGGAAAAAGAATGAAATGTCATTGGTGCCAAACCAAGTGATCGAGATCTTTGATGTATGGGGCATCGATTTCATGGGTCCATTTCCACAAAGTGGAGATTACGAGTAAATACTCGTCGGTGTCGACTATGTTTCAAAGTGGGTGGAGGCAATCCCTACACGAAAAGCTAATTCCGAGGTCATGCTCAAGTTCATTCAAGAGAACATTTTCATCAGTTTTGGAGTGCCGAGGATGATTTAAGTGATGGTGGCAGCCACTTTTGCAATCGTGCCTTCGACCGATTAATGAGCAACTATGGGGTGCGGCACAAAGTAGAAACTCCTTATCATCCACAAACATCAGGGCAAGTGGAGACAAGAAACAAACAAATAAAGTCTATTTTAGAGAAGACGGTGAAACCAAACCGTAAAGATTGGGCATGAATCCGTTTCGGTTATTTTATGGAAAAGCTTGCCATCTTTCGATTAAATTGGAGCACAAAGCGGAATGTGCCAAACGCACATTGAACATGAATTTGAACAAGGGAGGGGAGTATCGGAAGTTGGAGTTAAATGAGTTGGAGAAGATTCGAAATGATTCTTATGAGATGGCATGGATGAGCAAGCAAAGGATGAAGGGAAAGCACGACAAGAAGCTCATTCAAAAAGACTTGTAGGTGGGGAAACTGGCCCTACTTTTCAATTCACGTTTCAAATTCTTCCCAGGAAAACTCAGGACAAAGTGGAGTGGCCCGTATTTGATTACGAATATCAGCGAATTCGAAGCGATCACTTTATATGACAAAGAAAGTAACTCCTCCTTTCAAGTCAATGGGCATCGTGTGAAATCGTACCACGGAGGACCCATACCCAAGAACGATCGTGAAGTCATGCTACTGAATAATCCACCTCGAGACGCTTAATACCCAAACAAGGTATCATCGAACAAAAGACGTTAAAAGTTGCACTTCTTGGGAGGTAACCCAAGGTATTGTTTTTATAATTTTTATTTCTCTCATTTTTGCACATATTTGTGTTCATGCTTTACTGGAGCTAGGTGGGTAATGGTTTGTTGAGTGTGCAGCGAGTGTTGGAAATAAGCTTTCCCAGACCATCCAATCGGATGAGAGATGACCACCGGTTGGATGAAACGCACTGGACTTCCATCCGACCGGATGCGAGGTAATGACTGGTCGGACAAAGCATACTAGACAGCTATCCGACCGGATGCGAGGTAATGACCGGTTGGACAAAACACACTAGACAGCTATCCGACAGATGAGTGATGATGACCGGTCGGAATGTACTGCAGACCTGTCATCCAACCAGATAACAACACTGTATTGGTCAGTCGATCCTGGATGCAAATTTTGGGAAGGATGTCACACAAGGTAAAGTCTGATTTTGTAAGAATTGAGTTGAGTATTTGTTTAATTTTAGATTCCTTTTTCTTTTGGAAATTTTGTGTGATTAGGAAAGTCTTGATTTAATTCCACTTTTTTTTTTTTGGTCATAGAAAGATTTTAGGATCCCCTATTTTCTAAGCCATCGACTCCTATATAAACCGTCCTCGGTGCATTCTTTTCTTCATAAACTCTTTGATTCTTTCCATTTGCCAAACTTCTCCACATAACTCGTAATCAAGATGCAGAACTACGACAAGATCGTGGAGGAGTTCCAAATTCAGTTAGAGGAAGCTCAAGAGAATATTCAAAAGTTCAAAAATGAGAGTAACGACTATCTGTTTGAAGAGATGTCGCTTGTTGAGAATATTAACCGACTAGAAGAGTATTTGGCAAAGGCGGATGCCAAAATTGTTGAACTCAAGGCAAAAATTGTTGCACTCGAGGAAAGAATCAAGTATCTTGAGAATCTAACTTATGGACGTAAACACCTTCTAGCTCCGGCTACGTGAATCACTTTTTGATATTTAGACTAAGTTGTTCTAGTTGGCCTTTTGACTTCGTTGTCTTAGGACTTGGGTTTGGTTATAGATTGTTATCATTGTTATGTTCACGATTTAATAATAATAAATAATTACGTTCGTACGATAAAATGTTTTTATTTTACTTTCGAACGACCTAATATTTCGTGAATTTTGCAGGCCCAAGTCAGTATATATTTATCCACAAAAAAAAGAGCAAATATTTCTATTTTCAGGATGATCCGACCGGATGAACATAAATAACTGGTCGGACAAAACAAGCTGGAAGGCAATCCGACCGGATGAGCGTATAAGACCAGCGGAGGAAACAAACTAGAGGACTATCCAATCGAATGAAAGCGTATATCCGATCGGACATAACACACTGGAGACCCGTCCGATTGGATAGCATGACCATCCGACCGGACGACACAATAGGTTACGTTAAAGCCCATCTACCTACACACAATCACCACTAAAACACAAGTTTTCTCCCCAGAAGCAAGAGAAGAGCGTAAATTCAATCTTGTAATCTCAATCTTCCACCACCAAACTTACATCCGACCGGAGACAACCAGTCAACCACCCTCCGAGCAATTCCATCCATACGGAAGAATCAAGGCTCTAATCCAAAGATCTCTCCCTCAACCATCAAGAACTCAACTCGGTAATTCTCGAGGTATAACGGCTTAAAGCTCGAACTTATTGAACTGTTTCAGAATTGGTTTGCAGGGAATTAGAAAGGTGGTTGTGGGGTTTGAGAGATTGAGGATTTTTGGGGATAGAGTTTGTGTCGCACAGAAGGTGTTCGACTAATTGTCCGAGAGAGATTTTTGACCAAATTTTCAAGTTTCAAAACTTGCGATGGCTTCCGGCTCTAGAACAAGGAGGGGAAATACTTCGGGTAAAGGAAAAAGTTATGGGAAGGAATAGAGCAACACCGGGGGAGGTCTAGATCCATTTGACCTCCTAAAGGGAGGTCACACTATATAAGTCATTGATCGTACGAGATGTCACTACTGCAGAAAGTAGATACAAAGGCGCCTCATCCACAGCGGTTCTGGAAAAACCGCCGTTAAATACTTTTTTACGGTGGTTTTCTAAAAAACCACCGTTAAATCGGTCATTTAACGGCGGTTTTCACAAAACCGCCGTAGAATCGTACATTTTACGGCGGTTTTATGGCAACCGACGTTAAAACTGAACTAAATTAATGGCAGTTTTTTAAGAAAACGCCGTGAATTAACAAGTATTTTACGACGGTTCCTTAAAAACCGACGTTAATTTCTTCATACGTTAATTATTGCGGTAGATTTAACGTCGGTTCTATTAGAACCGCCATGAATAAGATGACATTTAACGGCGGTTTCATAGGAACCGCCGTAGAATAGTAAGCTGCCATGTCATCAATCCTCGTCCTTATCAAGAAAAAATTCTGGGCCGTTGATCCGTGTCTCATCCGACGATCTGGATTAAAATTAAATTAAAAAAATATTAAATCAAAAAAACAATAAATTAAAATAAAAAACCCTAATATGCATTGTGGCCACCAAACCCAAAATATCCTTCATCTGCTGTCGCCGAAGCGAAAGTCCGCCGCTGTCGCCAAAGCTCCTCAGGAACCCGAACCGGTTCAGATCGAAGAGCCCGAGCCGGTGCCGGAGCGGCTCGACGTATTCATCGTGCTTCTGTGTTCGTTGGCGATCCTCGGTCTCCTCTTCCGCCACATGAACATCGCCGTCCCCGTTGACCCGCTCCACTGGCAGATCTCTCAAGACGCCGCTACATCCCTCTTCGCCTGCCTCGCCAATACCCTCGGCGCCGCCGAGTCCATCCTCCGTGTCGCCGCCACCGGCCATGACAAGCGCCTTTTCCTCAAGGTCAATTAATTCATCCATCCGCCAATTGCTTGATTTTGCCATTTATTTTCTGCCTACAGAAATAAATCCTCATTTTTAATTTTTTTTTTTTAAATTCCATCTGCACAAGTGGTTTCCTGTCTTTATGTGCAAGTTTGTGGATGTTTAAGCATCCTTTTTTCCGTAATTCCATTTTCATTAGACAATCTTTATTGACAAAATTGAGTGTTTTTTTTTTAAATTAGAAATTGGTTGGGATAAGTGATTTCTTGCTGCAGGATTGTGTTTATTATGTCTCTACATGGTTATTGAGAATTCAGCAACGAATAATAGCACATGTTTAGCAAGGATTAACGGCGGTTCTATCCCTCCTACTGTCGACGGCGACGAGCTCTCCGTCGAGGAGCGCAACCTACTCTCCGTCGCCTATAAGAATGTCATCAGTGCCCGTCGCGCCTCCTGGAGCATCATCTCCTCGATTAAGCAGAAGGAGGAGAGCCGCGGCAATGAGAGCCACGTGTCCGCCATCAAGAGCTACAGATCCAAGATCGAGACAGAGCTCTCCAACATCTGCGACGGCATCCTCAAGCTCCTCGACACGAAGCTCATCGGATCTGCGGCCACCGGCGACTCCAAGGTCTTTTACTTGAAGATAAAGGGCGATTATCATCGCTACTTGGCCGAGTTCAAGACCGGATCCGAGCGAAAGGAAGCCGCTGAAAAAACGCTCTCGGCTTATAAGGCTTCTCAGGTTGATTTATGTTTTTGATATTTGTTTTGTTGATTTAATTTTGTTTTTCCTTTTTATATTCGTATGTTTTTAGTTGTTTCCCGATCTATATCGAGAAAAATGTGGATGCGTGTTAACTCGTAGATTTGGGAAATATTCTTATTATATATGTTCCATTGTTTAGATTTGAAGTGAATAGGCATGAGAATTTGTAAAGTTCCTTTGATTTGGTCTCTACAGTTGTTTGGTTATCATATGCAGTTTGAGTAAATTCATGATATGGTTTTTGTGAGTTTTTACTTTGTTTAGATGCAATTGTAACATGACTTAGATTAGAGACATGGGCTAATTTTGTGAGATCTTGTGGGTAGCAGTTTTTTTTATTGATGTAAATGATGAACCTACATCTGTATTGGAGTTTGTTTTTCTTTAATAAAACTGCGTCTGCCAGTAAATATTATTATCTAGGTCCCTTTGACACTCAATTTTGTGATTCAGTAATTCTGGATCAATTTACTGTGTGAAGGTCGTGTTTTGACGAAAATTGTTACTGGATTACCGAGTGTTTTGGCATCCGTAGGACATTGCTAATACTGAGCTAGCTCCAACTCATCCCATCCGTCTTGGACTGGCTCTCAACTTCTCAGTTTTTTACTACGAGATTTTGAATTCTCCTGACCGTGCTTATAATCTCGCCAAACAGGTGTGTTGAAAATTGATCTTGTTGTTTTCATCTTTGTTTGTTCTGTTTAATTGAAAATGAAACATCGACACTCAACATTTGTTAGCATCAGTTGTGGGGAACGGTTACTATATGAGGCGATCAGAAAAAATGTGACTATATTTTATCTAATTTTCATAAAAAGGTAATACCAAATTTGGTTACTATCAGTTGATTGGCTAATGTTTTACTTGTAATTTAATTATAGGCTTTTGACGAGGCAATTGCTGAGCTAGACACTCTTGGGGAGGAATCATACAAGGATAGCACTCTGATCATGCAACTTCTCCGTGACAACCTCACTTTATGGACTTCTGATATGCAGGTATGGGGTGTGTGTGTGTTTGTGTGTTTTATACATTTGGATTGCTATGGGACTATGGTATTGATTTTTTTTTCTTCTATGCAGGATGATAATTCCGAGGAGATAAAGGAAGCAGCGCCCAAGCCCGATAACGAGTAGTAGATTTTTGTTGCTTAGGATTCGGGTGTTTTTTGGGTTTTTTTTTCTGCTCGTTTTCTTATAATATTTCTACCTTTTATCTTTTGAATCAAGAATTGCTGCTTGTAGCACGTAGTTACGCTTGATAGTCTCTTTGGTGACCACCAACTTTAGATGTCTTTTATTCACCATCTATTTGTGATTTCGTTATCTCATTTTTTTTCCATTCCTTAGAAGACATGATTGTTAGAAAGATGATCCTGGTTGTTTGGAATAATCAATCTTCAAGTAATCAATGGGAGATTATTTAATTTTCTTCTTTTATTTAATTTTGATGCTTAGCATAATCAATTTCCTACTTTTATTTAATTTTAGTGCACCTGTTTTCATTTATTTTTTTAAAAAATTTTTTACTACTTTCTAGAAGGGTATTTCCCAGAACCGTCGTAAATTGTCTGTTCTGGAAAACAGACTTTGTAGAAGGTATTTTCAAAAAACCGCCGTATAATGTCCGTTTTGAAAAAAAAACTATCTAGAAGGTATTTTTCAAGAACCGCCTTAAAAAGTGACGTTTTTTTACGGCGGTTTTTAAAAACCGCCGTAAATATTTACGGCGGTCGATATAATGGCGGTTCAAAAACCGCCGTTAAAAGCCAGAAAAAACCGCCGTTAATTAGGCAGTTTGTAGTAGTGTTTGTATGCCCCTCGGCACATTGATATGGAATTATGGAATGACCAAACCGAGATAGGGGATAAAATGGTTGAGAAGTTTATGGCGGGCATCAAGGCCCTCGATTTAGTGATATGGGACGACATCAAGAAACCCGGCTATAGAACTCTTATGCTCGAGTTCTTCACAACCTACAAGCCCGTGGTCGACGGTTCGTAACCGTCCACTCCACACTACAAAAGCCGACCTCGACCTGATCTTCGGCATACATCACGAAACAAATGATGCGGTGCCAAATGATGAGTATGAAAAAAAGGCATGGTTGGCTAAACTATCTGGAGCACCACTAACGGCGTGGGAGATGACAACGATGAAAAAAAGGCATGGTTAAGGCCTTGAGTACGACGGGTATAGCGGAAGCTATGACGGAGGATATGATGGAGGTTACTATGGCGGTGGGCCGAGCGATCAGCAGTAATACTCCGATGCGCAGTGGAGGCAGAAATAGGACTTCCAGGCGAGCATGATGGAGTAGATGAGGCAACTGAGCCTCAATCAAGAGGAGTACATGAGGGATGCTCGACAAGACGCGTGGGATCCACGTGAGGAAGCCAAGACGTATCAGAGTTCCCTGGCGAGATTGTACGCCAACATATCCACACTAGGTTGAACGATAACGTCGAGGCCAACCACGTCTACCTCATCTCTATTGACGAACGTTTGACAAGGATCAAGAACCGCTACCCACCTCCCCTTCCGGACAACATGGACCAGTAGGCGGGCCCACGCCCCAATTTGTATCATATTCTATTAGAACTTTTATTTTATTTTTCATTTGTAGTATTTTTATTATGTTAACTCTTTTATTTGGCGTGGTGTGTGTGAGTGTCTGTACTAAATCTTTTATTTGATTATTTGTATGTTTAGACTTTCCCTACCCCCTTTATATTGATTCGTATGTTCGCAACCAAAAGATTGCTTATTTCTTTGTGTGTAGGGGGGTGATCCGACCGGATCCTTGCAGGTAACCGGCCGGATTCCATCTTACTAGCACAATCCAACCGGATGTGTGCAGGTGATCGGTCGGACAAAAGCTACTGTCCTATCATCCGACCGGATGTGGGCATATATCCGGTCAGACCATACATAATGTAGCACCATCCGACCGGATGAGTGCTACACCCGACCGAATTACTTATGTAGCCCGTCGACCGTATTTTTATGCATGCATGATTCAAGTTGTTTCAGTTAAATAGTTCTGTTCGAGTCTTTCTTTGTGACGACGTACGGATCGACTAATTATTTATGTCAACATTTATTGAAATCATTCCCATGCTTATTTGTGTTTGTACTGGCTTGCCTGTCGTAATCTTGTCTTGTGTGATCTGATGTTAGAGTCTTTTGAGCTTGTTTAGTGCAAAAAATTTTAAAACCTACTTATATATATATATTTAAAACAACACTTAGTCGTTAGCAATTTTGCGAAACTTTTAAAACTTGATCTTCTTGTTTTCAAAAGTTTGAATAAAACCCTAGTAAGGAGCTTTGTGTGTTTATCAACATTTCATGCTGTGATTCGATAAGTGTTTTGAGAATTCAAGTCACATGTGTATATTTGGTTTTGGAAATGACGATAGGCACTTATAAAATCCGAATCCGGCTTTATTCAGAAATAAAAACCACTATAAGTTCCTAACGAGCCCCTTTGAGCCTTTATTCCGTCTCTTTGTTAGCCATGAGCATAATTGTAGCTCTTATTTCTTTCAATTTATGAGATGAGATTTTATTTTACATTGGCTATTAAGATTTGATAATTGTAGGGTGGGAATTAGTGGTATATATATAAGAATTGTTAAAAAAAAGTCTAAGGGTGTTTAGTCATAAGAGCATTTAGATGTTAAGAATAAAGCCCATTTATAAAGGCAAACTAGTATAAAAGGAACTAACACTCATGTTCCTTAGGATTGGGCGTGTTTATTCAGTTTTGGGGTAAGAAATAGCCTTATTTATAAAAGGTTGGAAATAACGATACTTGGTTGTTTTGGGAGCAATGAGGAGTAGAATTATGCTCTATGCTTAAGTTTTTGATTGAGTGAGTTGATTGCGTTTGTTCGCAAGTTCGCCACACATCTTTATATATGACATACCTTACCAAAGAGCCTACATTACAACCCTAGAAATTTCTAATCCGATTCTTGATTAAATGTGCACACATATGCGAGTCGTTGAATGCATGTTTATGTTGATCCGAGTGTATATACTTACCTCTTGAAAGACACGATCGAATGAGTGCACCATAATATATTTCCCTTTTGTGAGGACACATTCTTTTGATCTCAAGATGAAAAAGTAACACGAGCTTAGCTTAAGAGTTTTCGACAAAAGTGTTTATATTTTCAAAACTATATTGTATGCACAAATGACTCTTTAATCCAAATACTTTCATACGTGTTTGTCATGATTTCTGTATATATTCTGAGTCATGTTTGAGTCTTTTTGTTATCCTTTTCGGGTTAAGATTAGGCTATTTTGCATAATTTTACATTCTTTGGCTTTTTACTTAACTTTTTGACTTATCGATCGATAATTGGTCCTTTCAAGATAATTCTTATGTTTTCTCATTCAGCTAAAGCATTTAACAAGCCCATAAGACAAGGACGAGGAAGTCAATGCCCAAAAGAAGCCACAAAGACACTTATCCGGTCGGATGGATCTGACATCCGACCGGATCAACTCCCTAAACTCGCACCGATCGGATGACCTGCCGGACAAACCTACTGGACTAACATCTGGTTGGATGGATCTGACATCCGAACAGATTGGCTAACAGAAACTTATGTCCGTTCAGATTCTTCTGATCATCCGACCGGATGCAGGCATTACAAATCCGGATTTGGGAATATCTTTCAGTTACGAACGGGTTTTTGGAGCTTAAAAAGGGAGAAAATGTCAGAAAAGAAAAAGAACCCTACCGGGGAGAGATTTGACACATCTCTTTTGCATTCGGTTTGGAGAGAATAATTCGATAGAGCCCTTACGGCAAATAATACAGACGCTCGACCGGTCCAGTAGTAACCTTTCATCGTGGGAATCGGGAGTTCGTGACAAGCTTCTAGATTCGTTGTATCGAGTATCTCTTCTCCAGAATCGCTGGAGATAATATAGTTTTCACCGCTCTAGTTGATCATTTCGTTTGAATTTAGTAATCTCTAAACTCTATATTTACTTTTTGATTTTGAACCTTTTAAGCAGTAATTCTTGTTTGGAATTGAGTATTAGATCATTGTTTCTGAACTCTTTATGAATGATTTGGTTTCTATTATAAGCATTATGTTGGTTAATTTGTTAACCTCTTTCATTGCGGTCTGGTCGTTAGTTTAATGTTCGATCGTGTTAGATTTATAGTTGGTTAATGAACTCCAAGTGTTCGATCAAATGCATGAATGATAAGTGTTTAATTTGGGAAATGAGATTGCTTAATTAGTTTTACACTTGTGTTAAGTTAGTTGATTAGTTGCTATTGATCTTGTTTTTTTTGGTTATTGGTTTGGATATTGATCTTTTTAGAATCATAGCTTGCTAATACCTATCATGTGTTCGATGAAATGCTTGAATAATAATTTGTAGTTTAATGTTCTTGTTAAGTTTCCAAATTATTTATAAATTCGTAGTTAAGTTCTTGCAAAGAGATTAACACTCTCGTTGCAAGGTTAATATTCAAATTTAGTTTGTTAAAAACATTCAAATCAAAAAAAAACCTTGTTCGTATGGTTAGTATTAGAACTTGTGTTTCTTACGATAAACTTCATCAATTTTGAATTTCCACTCCTCGGGAGAATCGACTCGGTTTAACTTGCCGGACTACAGTGACCCCGTTCTCTTGCGAGCGAACTTATTTTCAAAACATAGACGCGCATTGTTTAACTTGATTTTAGTTTTGAAAAGAGGAAACTAAAAGTTTGACTCACTGGTGCTCTAAAAAGCAGACCTCAGTTTCCAGGTCTAGCAGCGAGGCTGAATACCCTAGCCTAGCTCATGATACTACAGAAATAATATGGATCCGATCCTTGCTTCACGAGCTTCAGGTCGCCCTTCCTACTACTCCTAAAATTTGGGTTGACAATTAAAGTGTTATTGTTGTTGCCTCCAATTCTATTCTCCATGCTCCAAGCACATTGAATTAGATCTTCATTTTGTTCGAGACCCCATTACGAAAAAAATTACTGCAAGTTCGGTTTGTTCTTTCTGTTGATCAGACTACTGATGTCTTCACCAACCCACTATCTCATCAATTCTTCATTCGACTCTAAAATAAACTATCTATTCTCCCTGTCACCACACTCGAATTGAGGGGGGATAATAGAGTGCGACCTGATAAATTCAGGTCGCATGGTCTTATAGGGCTTAGAGACCTGAAGATTAGTGCAACTCCAGGTCACAAAATTGCCGACCATCCAGGTCGTACAAAAGGTCATCAAGAGATTGCCATTGGAGCTACCAATGGGTCTCATGAGAGGACGACCTACATTACGTTAGAAGATGATGTCTGTCCTAGTCCAGTACATCCAGCCTAATCCAGCTGTCAGATTGTACTGTAGCACTAGTGAGCGCATATCCTAAGTAAACGTTGCATAGGGTACTGTGGCATTTCTAACTACATATTCTAGGGCTACATTTGTCAAATATATTGCTATAAATAGCTACAACATTCTCTATTGTAATCATTATGAAACTGATTGAATGAATATACAAAAAAGTAAGCACTATAGTTTTCTATCTTTGAAATATGAGTTGTTTGCTTTCTTTCAAAATAAACTAGAAATCAACTAAATGATGGTTTAAAATATAATTGAAAATAATTATTATAAACATAATTAGTAAACCATAAATATTATAAATGTTAAGAGTGGTTCATAATAACTAAATAAAATACTATAAAAACTTGATATATGGGTAAATAGATTTTAATAATTTTTCTTATTGTGTGTAAAAGAGAATTTAAGTTAACTATAATATATTTAAGAGATTTAATATGACATTAATAATAGTAATTGGAGATGATAAGATTTAAAGATATATCTTTAATAGCGGTTGGGTGTTGATTGATTTTCCTTTTGATTTGTTATGATATGGTAAGTTGGTTTTTATGAAACTTGATTGATTTTATTTTTGATTTGTTCTATTATGGTGAGAGATATTTTAGAAAGAGTGACTAGGTGGAGCGAATTGCTTCGGAGCAATAACTCAAAAATATTTTTAAATTACTTAAATATTCTTTCAAAGCTTTAACTAAAATATATTTATAAATATGGTAAGTTACAATATTAACTCAAATTTTTATATTAAAAATCAAACTTTGAGAATACAAAGATTAACTTTCATGGCCTTAAATCATGAAAATCCAATCGCCTCCTTAAATGTGGAACTTAAAATTTTGGGACTTTCAATATTTAAATTGATTTATCCAATCAAAACTCAAAATCAACTTAAAATAATAAACAAGAAATGAACAGAAATGAACAGACGATCAAAACCAAAAAAGAAAAAGTTCAAAATAGAGAAAACATTTGAAAAAAAAAAATTATAGTTTTAAAAAATAACTAGTGTTTATCTTTTTTTAATTAAAATAACACTTTTGATTTGATTTAATAATCGAATCGTTTTTATCGATCCTAATTCGAATTTGGGTTTATATTTTGATTTGAATTATTAACTAATACGAATATGAATACTCACGTATTCGATTCGAATAACATATATATATATATATATATAATTATAATATTCTATAATTATAATCATTGTTATTTCTATTTTCTATTATACAATATATATATATATATATATATATATATATATATATAATTATTTAAATTATAATTTATATCTTATATAAATCTATTATATATATGTATATACCACCTATATACTAAACGAAAAGATTTCTATCATATGGTTCAGATGCTTACTTGGCAAATCTTGGTGGTTTGGAGTCTTACCAAAATTAATACTAATTATAAGAGTTTATGAATTTTAATATAGAAATAAAAATATTATAATATATTAGAAGTTTCATATTTAAAAATTATTATTCAATACAACAAATTTATTAGAATATATTAATAATATTCTATATAGATAAGTTAAGAGTTATTTGCAATAATATATATTTAATTAAATATTATTCATGAATTCAGTTTAAATATAAAATATTATATTATATAATTAATAATTATTTAATATTGATTATACATTGGTACAATGCGACACGGATTGATAGTGTGTCATCTTTTGAGTATTTCAAAGTATTATTCATGGATTTTTGGTTTTGAGAAGTAGTATGTAATTCTCAAAATTTGTTAATTTTATGAATTTTTCAAAATTTTCTCAAATTTTGCTAAGTAGCATTTAATTTTCCAGATTTTGCTAAAGTAGTACGTAATTATTCAAAATTTACCAAGTAGTATGAAATTTAATAAAGTAGTATGGAATTTAACGGTGGCGACTGATGGTGATGGTAGGTGATTTTGCCAAATAGTATGTAATCTTGCCAATGTAGTATAAAATTTTAGGAAGTAGTATGAAATCACAAAGTGTAGTATAAAAACTTAAGAAGTATTATGAAATCACACGATGTAGCATAAAATTATCACAAAGTGTAGTATAAAAACTTAAGAAGTATTATGAAATCACACGATGTAGCATAAATTTTTATTATGTAATATGAAACTGATTAATAAGGGTTTATTAGTATTCTTGTATAGTACTTTGTATTAATTGGGAAGTTAACATTTGAATAGACTATTTGGGATAAAATATTTTTCAATGGTTTATATGGGAATTGTCCCTAGAAATTTAGAAAGTGGTATGAAATCACAAAGTGTAGTATAAAAACTTATATGAAATCACACGATGTAGTATAAGACTTTGTGATGTAATATGAAATTGATTAATAAGGTTATATTAGTATTCTTGTATAGTACTTTGTATTAATTGGGAAGTTAAAATTTGAATAGACTATTTGGGATAAAATATTTTTCTAATGATTTATATTGGAAAGTTCCGGACCCTCCAGGTCGGGATCTGGGTTCCCAAATTCAGAAATCCGCTTTTTAAAAGAATATGTGGAAAAATGGGTTTTTTTTTTTTTTTTGAAAATGAAAACCCATTTAGTGTATATGAATTTAAAATAAGAAAATATAAGAATTTATGGTTCCAATAAAAATGACTCATAAATCTATTTCAAACTTCATAATGACAACCTATATAATGCAAAGGTCATTCTTATTATCTTCCTATAAATAATTAATTATATAGAATATCAAAATTCCACTTCTCCAAATATCCAACATTCCCAACTATTTCGTACTCCCTCCATTTTAAAATAAGTGTCGTTTTAGAAACTCAATTTTATTGCATATTAAGTGTCGTTTTAGAATTTTTTGCCACTTTATTCCAGTTTTATCCCCGCTTATTTTAAGAAATATAAACAAGTTTATGGTAATAAATAACTAAAGGGAAAGAATGGAAATAGTTACATGAGAATAATATTAATTGATTGAGGATGTATTAGTCAAATATTATATTTCTTAATTTTGAATAAAAACTCTAAAACGAAACTTATTAAAAAACGGAGGGAGTAGTTTAATATGCACATTTCCAGATTCAAAAAGACCCAAATCTATATCTCTCTTCATTTAGCTTCATTCTTCTCATTCTTTCTACCTCTTAGAAATATATTATCTTTAAGTAATATATATAGTTTATATATATTATCTACTTAAATACATTTTTAAATCGTACCGCAAATAAAAATAGCATACCGGCATCGTCCCATGACATGGATTGTACTGCTATCTAGATAATTATGACCATCTATATAATTAATTAAATCGTGGCACATCATTTTATGACATGATAATGTGACAATAATCATTACTTTAGTATTGTGCACATGAAAAAATATGTGCATAAATGTCATGAAAATGTAAAACAACAATAATTGTGAACTAAAATTTTATTGCTAAAACAAGTATTATAAACTAGAATGAGTATTATTTTAGCCCTCTTCTTTAAAGTGGACAAGAATTCTATTTTTGTCAGATCAAGTCATTTAAATTAAAAGAAATTATAAAATATACCTTTGTTTGGGTGACAAAAATATCTCCATTGAATTTACAAAACGCTCCTTTAAACTTAAGGTGCCTAGTTTACTTTTTATTTTTCATTTTTAACAAAGCCGGTGAATCAAACTTCACACGACTGACATATAGTTTGATTTGGGATATGGATCGGGCTCAAACTTGGAGTGATGGCTTGGGCGAGCGGCGAGCTTCTTGCGGTTAGACTTTGAACGGCGCTGCGGAGAAGGTGACTGATCCAGCCTCGCACTTGAGGAAGACGGTAGCTGGAATTGAGCCCATTGTCCAAATTTTCTCTGTTAGATTTGAGCCCATCACTGCCTTCTCCCTCGTTTCAATTTTAGATCTGTCGGCGAGGCCGACAACGGATATGGCGGGGCGGATAGGTAATTGAGTTGTCATGTTTTCACCGATTGGAGCTCGTGTTGAGGTTTTGGATTCGTAGGTGACTGCAAGGGGTCTTTGATGCGGTGTTTATGGATGAGTTGGCTCAGCGATTATCAAATCAGGCAAAATACAGGCTTAGGGACTGTTGTGTTACCTTTACAGACGAGATTTGAAGAAAAAATTCTTTTTGTTTTTCCTAGTAATTTATTAGAATTATAAATTACTAAATCAGGATGGATGATTTCATATTATGCATTTTGAATTTGTTATATTGGATATTTGAATTTTTTATAATATATAAAAGGGAATCATAGTAATTGATCTTTGTGAATTTTCAATAATTCATCTCATCAAGTCTTGTGGAGATATGGCGCATATACATCTGGCATCTCATTATGAAGTATTGTAATTTTATTTATCATATGGATTTTACTTTATTTTGTTAATTTTTTTTTTTGTTATCGGGACATTTTTTTGCCATTTGAGATGAGGAATTATATTTGCTTGATCTTGACGCCACATGATTTATTCAAATGCGATTTGTTTACGGCATTGTTTTATTTTGAGAAACATAGTTGAATACTGCTTAGATCTATATTATCAAAGTTGGCTTTGCATATCCTTACAATAAAATTCAACTTTTTATTATAGAAATCTCCTGTATCATAGTTCATAGATCTATATGCTTGTGGTTAGGGGTATATAATTACATAGAGCTGAATTGTTTCTTCTCTTCTTTCTCACTCGGATTTTTTGCTCCTTACTTTTTATTTTAGGGTAATTACCATGAGTTTGTTAATGACCTAATAAGGATATTATAAACAAATTAGAAACAATACAAAGACATAACACATATTTTGAAAACACATATTTTGAAAGGGTTCAATTTCCCAATTATTAAGGTATTGAAACAAATTAAAAATAATACAGAAACATAACACATATGTTGATATGGTTCGTTTAACCAATTTTATAATAGAAATAGGAAACAATATATAGATAATACAGAAACACATGTTTGATAGTTTTTACTTTTTCAATTATTAAAGTATATAAATAAATTGGAAACAATATATAAACATAACACATTTTTTGATAATGTTCACTTTTTAAATTATTGTTGTATAGAATTAAACTAGAAACAATACAGAAACATAACACATGTTTTTTACATGGTTCACTTTCTCAATTATTAGGGCATAGAAATCAATTGAAAAGAAATTTTATGTAAGTTAGGTATTTTTATTAAAAGAAAAGTATAATTTAGGTATGTTTGTGATAAATATATAAAAATATCTTTTTTTTTCCAACAAATATTGGGTATTTTGTCACTATCCATTAAATTAAATTGTGAATTGCTTAGTATTGATGGGTCAAATCTGACTGATTATGGTCTGGGCTTAGACTATAAGTATCAACGCCCACATGGAGGAGCAGTCGACCTCCATGCGTGCATTGATTTTATTTTTAAATCCCGGATTTTAATTTTTTACTTTTCGATATATATATATATATATATATATATTGGTAAATCTTGGATTTCAATTATTTTTTTGTGAAATCCTGATATCGGGATTTCATTTTTTATTGGTTCCCGATATTGGTGTTTCAATTTTTATCAAACCCGATATCGAGATTTCAATTGTTTTTTAAAATTCCAATATCGAGATTTTTTTTTTGTGTGTGTGTGTGTAATTCCATTTTTTAGAACTCACAATTTACGTTTTTTATGGCAAACAAGTTTTACAATATAATTTTCTTATCAAGTAATGTAATATTCTTATTGTGTGTGTGTGTGGGTGTGTCTTTTTTCTTCTCTATAAATAGAGATTAAACATGTCATTGTTATACACACAGGAATTCTCTCTCTCATCTGCATATATCATCGATTTTCCCAACTAAAACTCTATCTTTCTCTCATTTCTTAATGTATCAAGAAAAATAATTTTTTTCTCAAAGTCTCAAACTTTCTCTCCCTCCCAAGATTATTATTCTAACCTTGAAAAAATTCAGAACGCTGAAGAGTTTCTAAATTTTGTAATGTCTCTGAACACCTAATTTACTCAAAATTTCATGCAAACTCTTACCCCCGAACATCACCAAACCTGTGAAAACATCCCCCCGAGTCAATTGCTACACAAGGTTGTATAGACCAAGAAGTCGTAGCACTAAGGTCTTCTTGGTGTCTCATCACTGAGAATTCAATTGTTGGGGAAAAAAAAATGCGTCAAGTTATAGAAATGCATTTTAGAAATAAATGAACTAGATCAAGCAGAAGACCCAAAAAATATGGGGGAAGAAATGACCGAGAGTCATTGAGAAATAACTATAAATGGCTTAATACAAATGTAACCAAGTGGACTGGTGCATACAAGAAAGCATATAGCTAAAGGATGAGAGAGATGTCCAACAAAGATATTGAGAAAGTAGCTGAAGAAATGTATGAAAAGTCTAAGTTTACACACCAAGAGGTTTTTGTAAGAGTGATGCATCACCATCCAAAATGGGAAT
The DNA here is from genome assembly GCA_014905375.1 of Phtheirospermum japonicum. Taxonomy (NCBI): domain Eukaryota; kingdom Viridiplantae; phylum Streptophyta; class Magnoliopsida; order Lamiales; family Orobanchaceae; genus Phtheirospermum; species Phtheirospermum japonicum. The sequence continues at coordinate 519,569 of BMAC01000289.1, read as the reverse complement.
TAAAATTGGGTAGTGATCATACACGTTCCCATCCAGATGATGAAGATAATGTTGAAGAAGGTCGTGGAAGATCATAAAAATCACGGAGCGATGAAGATGAGGAGGATCCAACCGACTCCACTCCATAAACTCTTGTTAGTGATGCTTCAACAATTAGTTGTCCCATTGATAGAGAGATAAGTCTAAGGCTAAGAGGAAATGATTCCTTTATTCCTGGTGATTTCACTGTAGAATTTCGTGCGATGAGAATCACACATGAAAAGGAAAATGAAGCAATGACCAATCTGGGATACATGATGATGAAATAATTTGTTTTTAATACCTTGATGGGAAAAATCCACTTTATCTCCAAAAGAAGATAATCTAACATGTCGTCTAATGGTATAACTATGTCCATACAGATTGTACTTTATTTCTTTTAATTTTAGTTTTTGACATTTTAATTATTGTCATGCTGTACATTTCTATTTGTGTAATTTTAGTTTATGTAGGTTTGGTTGTTTCCCAATTTTAGTTTATGTAATTTTAGTTGGTGTTGAATTTTAGTTGTTGTTTAATTTTAGTTTTATGTCATTATAATTATTTTCATGTATTTATTATACGCATGATTATGATATTCATGACTCTGTGCATGTCATAAATATTACACAAAACACCAAGAATCATGTGACTCTATCAAGTCTCTTTTTTTAGAGTAGCATGCATTACTTTTTAAAGTCACATGCACTCCTTTTCAATTCACACGCATCTAACAAACTCAAATGCACTGCAACTGTCAATCACATGGTTGATCAAATAATTAAATCTTTAAATCCGAAATCAAATCTAACTCCAATCTCTCTCACACATAATTTTTATTTCTTCATAATAGTGAATACACCCTCCTCCAAAAACTATTGTCAAATGAAGAATTTTATCACGGTTCATGCTCTAGTAATGATGCTTCTAATTTCATCAAATTTGATGAATGTGAAGAATGTGTTGCTTAACAAAATCAACAACTTGACCACATCATCGAAGAGGTGGTCATTTAGATTCAAACTATATTCTTTTAACCTACAAGCCACATTATTAGAGTAACGAGGCATGTTATTGAATGAAAATGTGACAAGGTCATGACGGTCTACTCGAGCAATATTCTTAGAAGAGCCAATTTATCCTCTGGAAGTTTTTCGAATAAGGTTTTGCATGCAAAAGTCATTGTTCCAACGTATAATGAACAAAGTAGTTGCCAATGATGAATATTTCAAGAAAAGCATGATGTCGCTGGTTGTATATATGTCTTTGATTTAGAAATATACTGTAGATATGGGAGTGTTGGCCTATTGAAATGGAGCAGACTTACATGATGAGTACTTGCGCATGAGCGAACAAACCATAAGGACTTCGCTTAAAAAATTATTGAAGGTATAATTTCAAATTTCGGTGATGAGTACCTGAGAAAGCCTAGAAGAAGACATGACGTATCTTCTGCGTGTCAGTGAAGAATGTGGGTCCACATGTATTATGGGTAGTATTGATTGCATGCAGTGGGAATAAAAAAATTATCCTACTGCATGGGCAAGGCTATATACAAGAAGAAGCGGTAAACCAATAATTATCTTGAAGGTAGTCGCATCACAAGACTTATGGACCTAACATGCATAGTTTGGACTCTAGGTTCCCAGAATGATATCAATTTATTTGAATAATCTCCTATTTTTAATGACATCTTCGAAGGTCGAGCACAAAAATCAATCATGTCATGAATGGCCAAGTAAGGGATATAGGATATTATCTCACTCATGGCATATATCCTTCGTGGGTAGCATTTGTCAGTTCTATTACTTCTCCTCCCATTCAAAAGTAAAGTTGATTACTGCCTAAAAAGGCTACCCGATAAGATATTGAGCGAGCATTTAGTATTCTACAGGCTCGTTTCGCATTTATAAAGCACCCATGTCTTTATGGGATCGTGATATGATGTAGAAAATAATAGTTGCTTGCATCATCATACATAATATGATCATGTAGGATAAAAGACACACTTACCTAAACTATCGCGATCCCACTTGATTTATGATAAATCCAAAACGATTGGGTTACCAAGAATATGGGGTACTAACCTCAAATTTGAGATCAGCGACCTGAATAACTTCCAATCTTCTTCAAAGCGACCTGATAAGTTTTTGAATATTCTCCTGGCAACCTAGCTGGTCCTACAAAACAACACCTCGGACGGGTCAGATTTCAAATCCGTCAAGGTCCTCCGATACTTAAGTCAAAAGCTAGTTATAATTCAAAACGCTCACATTATGATAAAAGCAAGATAAAAATAATGAGAGGTATACACCTCCTTTTATAGAGACAAGAGAAGTATTTCCCAAACTAAGGGTTTCCTTCTCTCATCACAATTCCATAAATACCACAACACTACAACCGACTCAGAATTAGAACTCCTCCTGTATGCTAAGTTCTCATAAATAATAAATCTCTTACCGTAATAGGCTTGGGCCCATTATTATTTCTATACAGTCCACCAAGACCCCATAAACTACTCGCATTAAGCCCGTAGGCTTGATATTCATAAAGCCCAAGACCGAGCTCTATCACCCACCACAAACACAAGAGGTCGCGACCCTATATGAGAATTCATCCTCATACTCCAGGTCACTACTCTACCAACCAGCTCGCCCACTTCTCCAAAGAAACCACTCATCTCGCTCACCTCCCAAAAGAACACCCTTTCCAAGAAATGAGGTCGCTTACCACAAATACCCTCATATATCAAGTAATATTACGTATGGACATTTTGGTCCGTATCAGCTAGTCCCCCATGTTCTAGCTGATTGAGGCACGAAATCAGGTAGGACATGTAAAACAGAATAAAAAGAGTACAATAACCACTAAAAACAACAATAAAACAAAAACATATAAATAAATCACTATTCCACCTTACCAAACCGTATTTCGGGATCACACAGCTCGACAAATAGAGCTATAATACCAATCATCCCACTGTAAATTACCAAGCATACCCGCGACCTCCAAAAATACCAGCTCGCTGAACTCGCTCGTTATTTTAAGATAAAATGATCACCTTGCAAGAGACGACTACTAGTCCCCAGACCAAGTCCCCAGATTCGAGCTGAAACCATACAGCGCTCATCCACGACCTGAAGTTATACTCAGACTCAATAATTTCAAAAACGCAATCATAAACAGCCTTAAAAGTCAAAACACGCCTTTCTCCATCCCATCCCTTTTAAGTTTCATTAAATGCAGCCTGACACCGTGTCGGGCACGTGTCACCTCTCCCTTTTCTCGTAGTATACTAAACCCAGTGGGCCCAAAAAAAAAAGCCCAAAACATTCTAAAAGAAACCCTTCCAACTCCTGCTCTAATCTGTCCCATCAGCTTTCTCACCGCCCCCCATACAAAAACCACTTCGTCTTCCCCACTTGTCACTTTTCAGAAATTCAAAGCAAGCAACCACCATTCTCGCTCTGCAACAAAACTCGCCAACTAGCAAGTCTTCCAAAAATTACCAGCAGCACACTATTCTCCACCGACCTCCATAACTCTAAAAATGTGTAAGTCCCCAGATCCCCTTCTCTTTTTGATAATTTAATCATACTGCTACGTAAATATTGCATCTGTTGAGTTATTGTGATTTTGTGTTATCCCCTCTCCCTGTATTGTTTGATTTATGATGGAATTAGCATCCTCCAATCCCAATTCCCAAAGTTCCATCCTTTCCCGCGATTCAAACCCTACCATGAACCCTTACATTTTTACTAGGAGGCGAAAACAGCCCCCCTCTCCTTCCGGCCTTCGTGACAATCCAGAAGGCGATGTCGATTGGTCGGAATTAGAGACCCAGACTAGGGTTCGTACGGATGCCCAGGCTTCTCTAGAGAACATTTCTAAAGATTCTTCCCCTGCCCCTCTAGCCCTTATGAACATACCAGAGGGTATTCCTATAATTAAACACACAAACCCACAGCCTTGCGAGCATTTCTTAGAGAACCTAGTGATTGTAGCTCGCTACATAAAAGCTTTCGACCTACCTCCCTCAACTCATACAACTAAAGAAATCAAAGTTAATTACTGGCTGCTCCCCGACCCGGAAAAACTTGACGAACTCAAGCGAACCCTTAACCTCCCCAATACCGCCGAACTGATCTTACCATATATTCTACACCTAGATCCCATGAAACCTTCCCCAGACCACATTACCCTTTTTGACGCATTGCTCAGGGCAGGACTTAGGTTCCAGTCCATCCATTTTATGTTGAAATTTCCCACCTGTACAAAGTTTCCCCTTTACAACTGACCCCCAACTCCATGAGATTCCTGGCAGGGTATATTATCTTGTGTAAATACTATAATACCTAGCCCGATCCAGGTTTTTTCCAATTTTGTTTCCAAATAAAATATCAACAACATTCTTTCTACCTTGCTGCTCGCTCAGGCCAATCTCGCTTTTTAATAAACCCTTCCAATAAAGTCCTCGAGTGGAGAAGGAATTTCTTCTTCATCCATAATACGGAGGACTGGCCTTTTCTGACCGAGCTACTATACCATACCCCCAAACAACACAAACAACCCACTCCCAAACATTGCCCAGTTTTGTACAAAAAATACTCCAACTAGCTCGCGGAATGGATCAAGCGCCCTTTTGACGTGGTGCTGCTCACCAGCCGATCTGATATTTTCCAGTATGTGGGCATCGACTCCCGTCCAGTCAAACCAGATCTTACCCTTACCGAATCTGAGATCAGTAGGTTTCCCAAGTCTTACAATTCTACATCATTCCTTATTGTTAAAACTGAATAATAACATTTCTTCTTACCATTGCAGTTGCGTTCATCAATGGCTGTGCCGCAGCTCGCTCTGAGACAGCCAAGGAACAACCTTCTCCACAGCCCGCCGTCGCTCCAGTACCTCCTCCAGTTGACGTAGATGAGGCATTGAATCAGGCCTTCGAGACCGGAGAAGAAGATGACGACGTGGAGGAGATTCCGATAATAAAGAGATCTCAAAAGGCCAAGGGGAAATGCCCCCTGAAACCGGCTGCCAAGAGTCCAAGCCCTCCTGAACCAAAACATCGACGCCTCCAGAAGACTTATGCCGTGACCTCTGCCAGCTCGCCTGACCTGAGCAAAGGACTGGCTCAGTATGACAATGCTAAGGAGATCCAGGCCTTCCTTAACGAGCGCATAACCAAATAGGTAGACTCCAAAAAAAATCCTTCTCTTTAACACAATTTTCACTTGCAAATTCTTATAAAATGTTACGATGCAGCTGAACCCCCCAGTTTCAAAACTTTCCGAGGAGTTAATGGCTCGATGAGCGGAGAGCGAACTCTAAAAGATGTGCGACGAGATGACCGCCCATACAGAATAACAAACACGGCAGCTATCGTTAATACAAGGAGAGCTGGATGGTGCGATCAAACTGTTGAAGGCTCGCGAAGAAGAAATATTGATTCTGAAAAGCCAGGTGAACAGCCTGAAGGACGAGGGGGTTCGCACAGGCAACGAGCTCAAGGACGCAAAGAAACAAGCCGAGGAGCTCAAACTGCAAAATCAGAAGCTTCAAGAACAAAACCATGCAGTTCGCGAGCAATGTGTGGCTGAAGGTCGGAGGACCTTCCTCACAAGTGAAGTTGGGAGGAAATTCATTGATGCCTACAGGAAGGAACTAGTGGAGGCATACGAGAAGTCCTCCATCTACTTTGGTACGATGGCTGTCGGTGCTCAGGATTGGCTCTTCACAACTGCTGGAATGATCAAAGAGCAGGTCGCAGCACTGAACGTCACTTACAACCCCGACGTTCCAGCCCTCATCAACAAACTATTCCCTTTCAGCACCTTCAAAGGTGATTGGAAATAGCTAATAGATGCTGAGTGGTGGATAACGTGCCAAAGTCGAGCCATCCTGACTGCCAAGTTATCCTCCGAGCTAGAGGTGCCCCTGGAAGACTTGATTCCTGAGCCAAGTACCACAACCACCGGAAACCTAGAACCTCCTTCTTCTGAAAAAACTGTTTGAAAGACTTGTATTCACTTGTATCCATGCTCGCAGCCTGTATAAATAATCTTTCATTTCTGCAAACACTTTTCGATTTTATTCGATATATGCATAACTTACTAATTCCCCATCACTCACAATCCTCAACTTAAAATTTATGCAAAAACTGCAAACCATACACGCAACAAACTCTTAAACTAATACAGGTCGCGCGAAATCACAACCAACCACAATTTATCCTTCGATATCACAAGATCCTTAAAACAATCTAACCATAACTCATAAACAATCCAATCAACCAGCATACAAAACGTATTAGCTCGCGTAAAAACAATCATTCATAATAACATGAGAAAGATATGTAAATTAAACATAGGTCTTCCAAACACAGATAAAACCTCATAACTACTTAACCATAAAAGATCATCAATACAGCTCGCCAAAACTTTATTTATTGCAAAAAATACCAAACTCCCCTAACACAAACTTCATACAGGGAAGCGCCCTCCGGTCCGGAGTTACCTTCTCCCGCCACAAAAACATAACACAACTTATCAACACGACTTCTCATCACAAAAACACATCTTCCCATCACAACTTCTCATCACTAACTCTGTGCGGGAGAAGTGCCCTCTGGTCTAGAGTTACCTTCTCCCGCCACAAAAATACAACTTCTTATCACAAAAACACAACTTCTCATCACTAACTTTGTGCGGGGGAAGTGCCCTCCGGTCTAGAGTTACCTTCTCCCGCCAAAGAAATATAACTTCTTATCACAAAAACACAACTTCGCAACATAACTTCTCATCACTAACTTTGTACGGGATAAGTGACCTCCGGTCTAGAGTTACCTTCTCCCGCAAAAACACCCCAATTCACCCTCTAAGCATAATACTTCTTCAAGTGACACACATTCCAGCTTCTAGGCAAGACTTTTCTAGCTGCATCCTCAAGTATATACGCTCCTCCTTGCAACACTTTCACCACCTTGAATGGCCCAACCCAACTTGGCTCCAACTTCTTAGTTAAACGCAGCGCATCAGCTGGCCTCCATACCAAATCACCAAGCTAAAAACAGCAATGCTTGACCCTTTTGTTGAAAGAAACTTGTATCATTTGTTTATAATGCTCAACACGAATTGCAGTCTTATCCCGTATCTCATCAATCATTTCAATCTCTCCCCGAGCTAACCTCTCATTCTCCTCCACATTAAATGTTGCCAAATGCTGCGAGCCTTACACTATCTCTGTTGGAATAACCGCGTCCATACCATAAATTAAACTGAATGGAGACTCTCCCGTGGAGGTTCGGGGAGTTATTCGATAAGCCCACAGGACTGATGCGAGCTCCTCTTCCCAAAGCCCTCCTGTTTTCTCCAATCGCAACTTAAGTCCCTACACAATTATACGGTTGGTGACCTCCACTTGCCCATTAGTTTGGGGATGTGCCACAGAAGCGAATCGCTGCTTCATCCCCATCTCCCTGCACCAATTTCGAATTTTTCTCCCATTAAACTGGGTTCCATTATTAGACACCACACTTGTGGTACACCAAACCTGCAAAATATATTGTTAAAAATAAAATCCATCATATGTTGCTCACTTATTCCTGTAACTACTTCGCCTTCCACCCACTTCGTAAAATAATCAATTGCCACCATCAGATATTCCTTATTACCCGGGGTCTTTGGAAAAAGGACCTACAATATCAATCCCCCACTACGCAAACGGGCACGGCGAGCTCATAACCATCATCTCTTCTGCCGGTATATGGATAACCGGTGCGTGCATTTGGCACTCCTTACACGTTCGCACTAGATCGCTAGCCATAGCTTTCATTCCTGGCCAAAAGAAACCAGCTCGCAATGTTATGACCACCTACGCCTTTCCCTTTGCATGATCGCCACAATATCCCTCATGTATTTCCTTCAACACTTCCAATCCTTGTTCCTTAGCTAAACATTTCAGAAAAGGTCCAAAGCGTGACCTTTTGTACAATTCCTCCTGTATCACACAAAAGCGAGCTGCTATCTTAGCCTCCTTCGTTGTCAGTCTCTCTGCACCCTCCTTTGCTTTGACGAGGACATCCCATATAGGTGTGCGCCAATCATCTTTCACCTCGAGCTCCATAATCTCTTTCCCTTTTTCCACACTACTATGGCCCAACTCCATCAGTGTGACTTTCCGAGTATCACAAGTCCCCAGTGCTCCTGCTATCCGAGCGAGCTGATCAGCCCGCGTGTTCTCGGCTTGTGGTAAGTGATCCAGTTTAAACACCTCAAAACGTGTCGCCTCTTCGCGTAATTTACTCAAATACACCGCCATCCGTTCTTCCTTGGCCTCAAAAGAACCATCGAACTGTCGAGCTATCAGCTGAGAGTCCGTGTATGCCCGTAACTTTCTTACTCCCAGATCGTCCGCCATTTTGATACCCTGCAATACAACTTCGTACCAGCCTCATTATTGGATGCTTTATACCCCAACTTAATCGCGAACTCCAAACCCCTTCTTGGCTGGTTAACACAATACCCATCCTTGCTCCCGACACCATAGTTGAACCATCAGTGTATAGCGTCCATGCTTTTACTTCCTCGCCCGCATCAGATGGGCGTACCATCTCTTGCAAAAAATCTGCCAACACCTGCGCTTTGATATCTACCCTCAGTTCACACAACAATTTGTACTCGCTTAGTTCCACAGCCCACTTCACCAATCGTTCAGATACATTTGGATTACTCAAAACCTGCTTAAGAGCTAAATTAGTACGTACCTTCACCCTGTGACTCAAAAAGTACGGCCTCAGTTTTCTTGTTGTACAAATCAATGCAAAACCTTCTTTCTCTAGCTCGGAATATTTCAACTTAGCCCCCCGTAACATCCTGCTAATGTAATAAATAAGCCTTTGTGCGCCCGCCTCTTCTCTGATCAACACCGAACTAACTGCGACCTCCCCCACCAATATGTGTAAGATCAGGTCCTCTCCAGGCATTGGCTTAGTCAACAGCGGTATCTCAGCCAAGTACTTCTTTAACTCCTCAAATGCCTCTGCAGCTTCTTTCGTCCACTCAAACTTGGGTCCCTTTCGAAGCGCCCTACAAAATAGGACACCCCTCTCCGCCGACCAGGAAATAAAACGGCTAAGACCTGCAATTCGACCTGTAAGCACCTAAACATCACGCACTGTGCGAAGGTGTGGCATCTCCACAATAGCTCGCACTTTCTCTGTGTTAACCTCAATTCCTCTCTCTGTCACCATATACCCCAAAAACTTCCCAGATCGTACACCGAACGCACACTTTTTTGGATTAAGCTTCATCCCATACTGTCTCAATATAATAAATGTCTTCCTTAAATCTTCCACATAGGATTCTGCTTTCTTGCTCTTGACCAGCATATCATCAATATAGACCTCCATAGTGGACCCAAAAGGTCTTTAAACATTCGATCCACCAATATCTGATAAGTTGCTCCTGCGTTCTTCAAGCCAAAGGGCATGGATACAAAACAATATGTCCCTGTAGAAGTGAAAAAACTCACCTTGGGCTGATCCTCCTTTGCAAGGGGTATTTGATGACCCCTGTGAAGCGTCCATCATACTCAACAGCTCGCATCCTGATGTTGAGTCCACCAACTGATCGATGCGTGGTAAGGGGTGGTGATCCTTCGGGCAAGCTTTGTTTAGGTCACGAAAATCTACGCACATCGTCCACTTCTAGCCTGGCTTCGGTACCTTTACGACATTAGATAAATACTCAGGGAATTGAATTTCCCTTATATGGCCCGCCTTTAGAATTTTTGTACCTCCTCTTCAATTACCTTATCCAGCTCCGGCACAAAATGCCTCCTCTCTGCTTTACCGACCTCGCCTCCAAGTCCGCATTTAAATGATGCTACGCGACCTCCGGGGACACCCCTTTTAACACTCCATCCCCAAATGCAAATACATCCCGAAACTCTGTTAATAATATCACCAGCTCGTCCCTTAATGTTTTAGGTATTAAGGTCCTCACCCTCGTAGTATACTCTGGGCGACCTTCCTCTAAAGAAATTTCCATCAGTTCTTCATTCGGTTGAACATAATTCTCCCTCTCCTTCATCTTCTTTGCACTAAGCACTCCCTCCGGCCGATCATCATCCCTTTCTCGCTTATTTTCCATTAACCCTTTCCTGACCAACATATGATAGCACGATCTCGCGACCTACTGTTCTGAAATAACTTCCCCCACTCTGTCACCCACCGGATACTTAATACTCATGTGATAGGTCGATGTTACAGCCTGGAATGCGTTGAGGGTAGGTCGACCTAATATATCATTATATGCCGAACTTCCTCGAACTATCAAAAACTTCAAGCTCTTCTCCGCTCGTAACTCATCTTTTCCCAATATCACTGTTAGCGTCAGCTCTCCTTCGGTATTCACCTATGCCCCATTAAACGCATATACGGGTGTATTCACATCGCACCTTTTTTTCCATTTCCATCTGCTCAAGACAGTCTGTGTATATGATATTTACCGAGCTCCCATTATCCACAAAGATTCTGATGACTTCATACCCTGCCACCTCGGCCTCAATTACTAATGCGTCATTATGATCTTCCTACAACCCGCGTCGATCATTAGGGCCAAAAGAGATGATCGGTCCTACCATTTGAGATTGCCGACTCACACTAGCGACCTCCCACATTCCTGAGCGAGCTGACTTAATATGTCTCCTCCGCGCATTGTTGGAATCTCCATCAGTTGGTCCACCTGAGATCATGTTTATCCTTTCTTTATTTCTTCGTGGGCCGTTATGTCCCTGATTTCCTTGTTGTTGTTGTCTCGCGACCCGATCCTGAGGTAGATCCCTAGGCGGTGGTGGAGGCAATGGTCGCCCTTGCTCCTTCGGTTCTCTATCATTGTAAACCGCTTCTTTCAGATGCCCCACTTTTATGAGTCTTTTTATCTCCTCCCTGAGATGCCTACAACTTTAAGTCAAATGCCCATAGTTATTGTGAAACAAATAGAAAGAATTAGTCTTGGGGTGAGTAAGAATCGGCGTGTGATCTTCTGGACACTTTATAGCATTGGGTATCAAGCGTTCCATAATAGTGAACACCTTAGCCCGCGGGTAGGCCAACGGTGTAAAATCCTTATCTCTCCAATCTCGCATATCCTCTTTCGGCCTTTTTCTAATCACAGAGCTCGAGCTAAAAATCCCGCGCAATATCCGTCTTGGTTCTCTCCTCAATTCCCTCCTAGGAACACTGCCTCCCAAATCCGCGACCTCCCTGCCGAAATGCGCCCGATGTTCTTCCTCAGCTTCCTCCACCTGTATGTACTTATGGCATCTTGCCAAAACCTCATCATACGTCCGTGCCTCCTTTTTGACCAAGGACTTACGTAAGTCCTCCCTCCTTAATCCCTGGTGCAGAGCTCCAGCCTTCATCTCATCAGTAGCAACAGGTACCTCTAGAGTGGCGCTGGTAAACCTGTTAACATATTGTTTCAGTGTCTCATTAGGTCGTTGTACCATAGTAAAAAGCGACTGTGCCGTCTTCGCATTCTACCTCACGCTGGAAAATTGCTTCAAAAAAGCAGCCCGCAACACCTGATAACTGGTAATTATTCCCCGTGGCAACTGATAGAACCGATTTTGTGCTATCCCTCTCAAAGTGGATACAAAGGACCGACACGCCACAGCATATGTGTAATTGTGTAACATCCTCGCATTCTTAAAGAGCTGCAAATGCTCGACTGGATCCTTCATTCCCCGATATTGAAACTCTAATGCTTTATATCCCTTAGGCACTGCGGCGTGCAATATTTCGTTCGAGAAGGGATGTCCCTCATCTCCGTCAAATTTCTCTCCTTCTACTTGCCTTTGTAATTTTAGTAGGGCCTCATGCATCTCTCTAAAAGCCTTACTCTCTGTCCCCAACTCGTTCCCACCGTTTCCTTCATTATATCCACTGCGGCTCTTACGAGACTTTTCTCGAGATTTGCCATCCGTATCTGAGGTCTGCGTTCCACTCTCACTAGTATGCTTATCATGTCGGCGAACTCAACGTCTATAATGGCTCTGTCTCACCTTCACCCCCTTCTCTTTACGCTTATGTTTATGAGTATTAGACTCTATGGACGAGGTGGAACTGGGAGTATCCTCATTCTTTCGCTTACTCCGACCTTTCCTGTCATGAGAAGCTCTTTTAGACAAAGACCTTTCGTTTTGCCTCGCCCTCTTAGTCGCCGACCTTTCCTCTTGCTCGTTGTTAGGTTCATCATCCTTCTCTTTCAGAGTACCCAGCTCGCCTGCTAGGTACTTGTTCAACTCTTCCATCTTCTCCTGAGGTATGAAATCTATAAGCCCCTCCATGAATCCCTTTTTAATTTTGTAGGGCTTATCCTTGGGCATATCGTTCCATTCCTTCGTCCCTATATGAATCACTTTCTGTGCTGCAGTCTCCGGTGTTTTTGCCTCCAAACCTTCTACCGGTTGCTTACCATCACGCTGCTTTGGGGAGGGCGGTGGCATACCCTCCAAACCTGGAACTGCAGGTTCCACCTGAGAAGGCGTCTGTCCGTCTTTTATTGCATCCTGCTCGTTGGTATCCACCGCTCTGTTCTTCTTCTTTGGTTTATTCGATCCAGAACCGTAGTGCAGGGTTCTGGGTATTATGTTGTTATCCTTCATGCTTCGTTTGTGATATTTCTCACGCGTTTTGCTCAATGACTTGATGTCCCTCTTTCCCACATACGGCGCCACTTGATAAATCCAAAACGATTGGGTTACCAAGAATATAGGGTACTAACCTCAAATTTGAGATCAACGACCTGAATAACTTCTAGTCTTCTTCACAGCGACCTGATAAGTCTTCGAATATTCTCCTGGCGACCTAGCTGGTCCTGCAAAATAGCACCTCGGACGGGTCGAATTTCGAACCCGTCAAGGTCCTCCGATGCTTAAGTCAAAAGCAAGTTATAATTCAAAACGCTCACACTATGATAAAAGCAAGATAAAAATAGTGAGAGGTATGCACCTCCTTTTATAGAGACAAGAGAAGTATTTCCCAAGCCAAGGGTTTCCTTCTCTCATCATAATTCCATAAATACCACAACACTACAACCGACTCAGAATTAGGATTCCTTATGTATGCTAAGTTCCCATAAATAATAAATCTCTTACTGTAATAGGCCTGGGCCCATTATTCTTTCTATACAGTCCACCAAGACCCCATAAACTAATCACATTAAGCCCGTAGGCTTGATATTCATAAAGCCCAAGACCGAGCTCTATCACCCACCACAAACACAAGAGGTCGCGACCCTATATGAGAACTCATCCTCATACTTTAGTTCGCTACTCTACCAACCAGCTCGCCCACTTCTCCAAAGAAACCACTCAGCTGGCTCACCTCCCAAAAGACCACCCTTTCCAGGAAATGAGGTCGCTTACCACAAATACCCTCATAGATCAAGTAATATTACGTTTGGACATTTTGGTCCGTATCAGCAAGATCGACCTACACGGTGGAATATTTAATGTGGTGGAGAAGGTAATGATGATTCGAGATTTAAATTCTCTATAGAATGGATTGCAAGCCTATCAACTATATGAATAATAGCTCACAACTTTGTAATAGAGAAGCTCACGTCACTCTTATAAATGACTCAACCGAGCAAATATGGGAGAAGTTCGGTGATGGTAACTGATTGTGTATTTTTCATCCATTTGAAGCATCAATTATTTATTTTCAGTTTTGTATTCCGATTTGTAATTTATGTTCTTGGTTTGTTTAATTTTATCTTGTAATATTTTCTATTTTTTATTAGTTTGCTTTTTTTTATTCGATTTTATTAACTCAATTTAAATTTATTTATCACGATTAATTATTCATTAATTTAAAAATAACAAAATAATTTTATATAATATTGTGGTCGGATGGTTTGGAAGTGTTTAGACTAAGAGTAGCCTAAGCAATATTAATACCAAAAAACAATGAGAACAACAATAAACCAGCAGTAAACGAGTAGGAAAAAGTGCTTAACTTTTATTCACAAAAAATCAGATCGGATCGGCCTTGGCTGGACCCTTTTACAGGTGCTTGATTTTAAGTTACAAGCTTTCTCCCTCTCTAAAACTCTCTATGTTTCTCTCTCTAAAAATATTGGGGATCCTTTCTCTTTCTCTTGGAGAGGCTATTTATAGTTTTCCCTTGAAATCCTAATCAGACACCTGTCTCATTCCTATTGGTTCTCCAAATCTTCTGTTCACGCATCCACCGCCTCAATGCCGACCTCAGTTATTTTCCACCGACTTAATGCCGACCTCAGATATTTTACCCACCAAACAGATCCGGAGACATCAGTCTAATACTTCAGCTCGGCATTTTCAGCTCGACAATTGACTGGAAGTGAACTAATCATGCCGTGCATGCATCGGGAGGGCGAATCCTTCTCGGCATTTTCTATCCGGCGCTTCCTGCTCGGCGTCAACCTGGCAAGACTTGGCGGATTGCGCTGTTCTGCTCGATAAGGCCCTGCTCGGCGATCCTGCTCGGTGTCGGCCGACAAGGCTTGGCCGACTGCGTTGGCCTGCTCGGCAAGGTCCTGCTCGACACTCCACTCGGCGGCGTCCGATAATGCTCGGCCAACCGCGTTGGTCTACTCGGCGTCCTGACGCGGATGCGCTCGATAGCTCTGGCGCGCTGCGTGCTCCAGCTCGGCTGGTGTGTGTCCGGCGACATGTCGCGGACATGCTCGGCAGACTGGTGCGTCTCTTTCTTCAGCTTAGCAGGGATGTGACCGGCGACACTGCGCGGATGTGCTCGGCAGGTTTGGCTGCGCGCTCCAGCTCAGCAGGTATTGCCGGCGACATGTTGCGGACATGCTCGGCAGACTAGTGCATCGCTTTCTTCAGCTCGACAGGCATGTGGCCGGCAACACTACTAGGATGTGCTCGGCAGGTCTGGCGCTCCTGCCCGCAGGTGTGTGGCCGGCGACATGTCGAGGACATGCTCGACAGACTGATGCGTCGCTTTCTTCAGCTCAGCAAGCATGTGGCTGACGACACTGCGCGGATGTGCTCGGCAGACTGGTGCGTTGCTTTCTTCAGCTCGGCAGGCATGTGCCTGGCGACACTGCGCGTATGTGCTCGGCAGGTCTGGCGCGCCGCGTTCTCCAGCTCGGCAGGTGTGTGACCGGCGATATGTCGCAGACATGCTCGGCAGACTGGTGCGTCGCTTTCTTCAACTCGGCAGGCATGTGCCCGGCGACACTGCGCAGATGTGCTCGGCAGGTCTGGCGCGACGCGCGCTCCATCTCGACAGGGTGTGCTTGGCTTGGTTCGGTACTTGTCTTCTGGACTGTATCGACCATCAACAGGTAGTCATGGATAAACTATAAAAAAATATGATTGGGATGAGAGGAATATTGGTTTGTGGAGGAGAGATAAATTAATTGAATCTTGAGAAAGTTAGGTGAGCTGATTAGATATTAATCGTGATTGATGATATTTGTAGTCTTAGGGTCTGGTTATGACTAGAGGTGTCCAGCGGTTTGCACAAACCGGCCAAACCGCCGGTTTAAAGCGGTCAACAGTTCGGTTAACCGTTGACCACGGTTCGAACCGGAACCGTAACCGGAACCGCCAATAAGGCGGTTCGGTTACGGTTTGAGCATTTCTCAAACCGTGAACCGGCGGTTCAACCGCCGGTTTGTCTTTTTTTTTTTAATTTTTTATACATTTATAAATATTCATTTTCTAAGTCATTTTTTAACACCAAATTCATTTGATGTTTTGAATTGGTGATCAATAAGAAAAATATCTTATCTTATAAGTAATAGCCACACGATCGTGATAGAGATATTAATCGTTTTTACAATTCAATAAAATTGTGATAACTTATAACTTTCACCCTCTCTAGAGTAAGTATTACGAGAAAATTATGTGAATTTTGATTTTAAGGTTGATGAGTTACAGTTTAATATATACATTATTTCAATTGTTTTAAGTCCTAATTTAAAATTTTAAAATTGAATATTTGAAAATTATTAATTCTTTTTGACTTTATTAAAAATAGGGGAAATTGTCAAATAGTACCCCAGGTGGAGGTCTATTTGTCAATTAGTCCTCCATCCAATTTTAAGTCAAATTGTACTTACTTTTTGCCAAATAGTCTAAAATTGTGATATGAATATACCACAATACCCTTACTATTAAAATAAATAACAATAACAACAACAACAACAACAACAACAACAACAACAATAATAATAATAATAAAATGGGGCCACCTGCTACCGCCGCCGCCCGGCCGCCGAAAAATTTTTCGGCGAGATTCTTTTTTTTTTACCCAGCAAATATAAAGCTAGCCGCCGGCCAGCCGGAAATTTTTCTGGCCGTCGGAATTTTTTTCCGGTCAGATTTTCTTTTCCTCATCATCTGAAAATATTTTCCGGCTGCCGGAATTTATTTTCGGCGTTTTTTTTTTCTTCCCAAAATTTCTTACTGTATGTCTGAATTTCTTACTACATGTCCATGGAGTCAGTGCAGTCAGTTTTTTTTTTCAACCCATATGTTTTTCTTACTATATGTCTGCATTTTTTACTATATGTATGTATTTCTTACTATATGTCCAAACATTTTTTACTTAATGTCCAATAAATAATTCTGGTCACCGGAAATATTTCTTACTATATGTCTGAGTTTCTTACTATATGTAACAGATTTTTTATTTAATGTCCAAAAATTCATACTTGATGACAAAAAGTATTTTATTTGATTGCAAAAGTTTCTTGCTTTGATGTGCAAATGTTGTTATGTATTTTTTTTTTACTTATTACACTTTTTTTTACTTATTACAAACTTTTATTTTGCCAAAAAAAATAGAAAAAAAAGTTCTTGATTAATAGCAAATTATTATTATGTATTTTTTATTTAATACAAATTATATATTATTTTATAGTAAAATTTCATACTTTATGTTCAAAGAATTAATAAAGTTTCTTACTTTATATCCTTTAAAGAAAGAAAGTTTGTTATTTTATATTCGAAAAAGTAGGAAAAGTTCTTGTTTTATAGTGAAATCTCTTATTTTATTTTCTAAAATAAATATATTTTTAATTTATGTTCAAAAATAAAAATAAAAAAATCTTACTTTATAGTGAAAACCTCATATTTTATGTATGAAAAAGTAAGAAAATTTCTTATTAAAAATTTCTTACTTTACAGTTAGATTTCTAACTTTATATTTGTTGGGCAAAATAATAATAATAATAATAATTTCGCCGGAAATTTTTCCGGCGGCAGGCGGCGACGGTGGAGGTAGCCGGCGGGAGGTGGTGGTGTATTGTTTATTGATATTATTATTTTTATTAGCGGTAACCTTGTAATTGAATATTTATGGTTGGATTATTGACATTTTGTATAATTAGTCATAGTATTTAATAAAAATATTTTTTCCTATGTAGTATTTGACAATTGCCCCTTAAAAATATTATTTATATTTTCTCACTTAAATTCAAGATTTCAAATATTCTAATATAAAATTTTTATTTTAACTTCAAATATTTTAAATGATTTAATTTCTTTTTAATTAATTCAATATTTCAAATTGTTAGTTCTATTTTCTCACTTAACCTCATACATACATACATATATATATATATATATATATATATATATATATATATATATGTAATAGAAAAATAAAAAAAATCAAACCTTAAAATCTTCAAATATTCTAATTAAAATCTCTTATTTTAACTTTAATATTTAAAATAGTTCAAGTTTAATTTTTTTTTTTTTTTTTTTTTGAATTAATTCAAAGTGTTATCAATATTTTATCACTTAATCTCACAATTTTTTTAATAAAATTAAAAATAAACATAGGGAAAAAACAAAATATATGAATTTTAAAAGTTAAAGAATTCAAAAAAAGAAAATCGATTCAAATCGGCCAACCGAACCGTGGAAGAACCATGAACCGGCGGTTTACAAACCGCCGGCAACCGGCCGATTTCACGGTTCGGTTGCGCTTTGAGGTTTTTGGCCAATTCAAACTAGCGGTTCGAACCGTTTGAACACGTCTAGTTATGACCCCAACCATATTTTGAATTTTCATTTTATCTTGTCACGACCACCATTCACCACCTATACTTGCACTATTTCCATCGTTTTTCTCACTATCCCACCATTTATACGATGAGATCGTTAATTTAACATTGCATCTTTTGTTATATTGTTATTTAGGTTGCTGAGACACAAATATCAGATACAACATATAATATGAAAACACACTTATAACACGTGAATTATAAAATAACATATAACAAGACATGATAAAATGTAGTATTTTGAAATATTTGTACATTATATATTACTACGTTTATTTTTTTTTGTAAAAACATTGGAATAAACACTCGTTTTCAAATAAATTATCCTATTCGACCACCAATGGCCATAGGCTTTAAATCAAATGAATGGTTCCATTTAGGAATATGAAAATAGTTGGTGCATAGTTATTGGTGGGGCTCAGCTAAATTCATGTCAATGCCTCGCCATGATTGATACTTCATACTTCGGCCGTCTCATTTGATATTTAAACATGGCTATCCAAAGAGTCAAATTATTAACAAAATAAGAAGCAAACATTATTAATTTGATGATGTTGATTTATAAAACTAATTCCTGGAAAGTATTCAAGAAACAACACCTCTTAAGGCCTAGTTTGATTTATTTCAAGACGAAGTACTTCAGTAATTTTCAATGAGTTTTGAGTTTGGAATTGAGTATTCTTTGACAATTAAAAATATATTTGAATTACTTGTTTAAGATTGAACAAACACACATAAGATTGAAAATCAAAAATAAGTTTCGTTGAGTTTATTTTTGTGGATTATGGAACATAAAGATGTGGTGTTGGAATCGTTTTATTGGTAGCTAGGCTTTTTGTAAGACATTTATAAAGTAAGCATGTGTCTTGTTTCGATTCCCACTTCTCTCCCTCCCAGCGTTTTGCACTAAAAAGAAGGATATAACGAGAAAATAAATTATATTTTATAGTTGGAAATTTTCATTTGAGGATTTCAATTTGTTGTATTATTATTTATATGTGAGTAAGTTGTGGGCTTATGTTAGCATGAGATCCACATATTTTGAATGTGTTTGCGTGTGGATCTGTTAAAAGTAAAGCAACAAAAACATTTTTTAAAATAAATATTAAAGTGGCATTATACTTCTTCTTAAAGAACACAAGAGAAAATTATCAAAAGAAACCTAGATATTATGTATAAATCGACTCCACAGTAGTAAATTGCTGAATATCCTACCAGTTGGGAGAAAAAAAAAAAGTCCTATTAATTGACCCACTATTTTAGTATTTAATTTATAGTCAACCTATGGCAAAATATTCGAATGCTGCCTTTTCTTTTTTCTTTTTTTTTTGGCATGGTTACATAAGGTACAGTGGTCCTATAATAAACTTTTCTTTTTTTTTTTTGGCATGGTTACACAAGGTACAGTGGTCCTATAATAAACTAATTTTATTCAAAGCTTTGTCACGCTTGCAACTTTTTCATCCAATTAAATTTTGTCCATATTACACTTGCACATGATATTATTCTAATTCATTAAGTAATATATAATTACTCTTGTTCTTTTAAAAAAAAACTCGGATGGTGTCTAAAATACCGAAATGAAATTATCACAAATAATAAATGTTTATAATACAATAATGTAGAATCACGGCTGATATCACATCAAATGTCGGCACTAAAAAAATTGATAAATAAATCGCTAATATAATAAAATATGGTATGAGGCCCCAACAAGTCGGTAACATAGTAATAATAAGGTTTTATGGTTATTATGAAATTATAGAAAAAAAGAGTTCTAATATGAAAATATTTTCTAATTATGAAAATCAATTACAATTAGAAGATTTAATCTCATCATACGAAGAAATCCTATTAGTTTGTGGATAAATTTAAATAATCTTATAAATATGGCATTCAAACCTTTATTTTTTAACTTTAATAATCATGGAATCACATGACACACGATTGTTATGGGAAAGAATCAAGATTGTTCTTATTATTTCTTATTTTTATCAATTTATATGGATACTGACTTAAGCATTGGAGAGTCAGCGACCAATTTTCTTGGTGAGCCAATTTTTTTTATTTTTATTTATGTCGCATCAAATGGCGACATCTGTGAAAATACGAGTGTTATCGAGTTATTGAGCGAAATGTGTGAGTTCCAAACCAATTGATCAAATGACCGTAAATTGCAGAGACATAGAAAATTAAGATAAGTATTTAATTTCCTTTATTTTAAAATCGATAATATGAGAATTTGGGATCAAGCGTGTTACGCCAATCATGGGTAACAATGGTGGTAATTGGATTAGTTTAAATGGGGATATGCGTGTGTGGTTAACCGCCGATTTTCCGGTTAACCGGTTAACCGTAACCTTAATCGGTTCTCAGCCGGTTAGGTTACGGTTAGTGTTGAACCGGTTAATTTAACCGTCGGTTAATAAATCGGTCAGTTATTAACTAGTTCAACACGCGTGTTTGTGATATCGAATTTAACAATACAATCAGTGACATTTTAACAGGCGTTGGTACAATGATTTGTGATACTAATTAGAGTATTTATACAAGGCGACAAGCGTACTAAATAATCTTTTTGTTATAGTGAATTTATTCATCTCAGATTAACTTCATCCATCCCCAAATCATAAACACAATAAATGATAAGTGAAAGTTATTATTAATTTTATTAAATCTTGTTGTTGTTTTTATATTATTATTATTATTTAGTGGTTAACAATACTGTATTTGAATACCCAATACTTACACCCGTCCTCGTCCAATCGGTGACCCCATTCGGCCGCTCCCAAAATCATGCAAAGCTATAAAATCAGAGGATATGACAAAGTAATATATATATATATATATA
>BMAC01000289.1:471865-498580 GCA_014905375.1 Phtheirospermum japonicum | reverse complement strand
ATATATCACCCCTATATATTAATGCAAAATCCTCCTAACCTATGTGTCTGCTTCGTATGCTTCGTTTGACAAATAAAAAATTCTGGTGCTTCGTTTGCTTATGTGTCATCCGAAACCTAATATTTACCTAATTTAATACTTTTCTTTTTATTGTATCTTACCTAATTTAATTTTTTTTATTATATTTTTCCTTATTCAATACTTTCTTTTGATTCTCCTAATATAAAAATAGAAATAAATCATATATAATTAGTAGATAAGATCTAAATTAGTTTTTTAATTAAAAAAAATTACATATGAAATTATTTTAATTAAAAAAATTATTATGAAAATAATTAAATAAGTTTTATTGATAATATAATTTAAAATAATTTTATTTTTGGAGTTTCAAATATTCTATATAGGTAAAATATCAGTTATTTATAATAATCTAAGCATGTAACTAAATATTAGTAATATATTCAATCTAAATATAAAAATATTAAATTATGTACTAATAATTAATAAACATTGATTAGACACCAGTACAATGCAACACAGGGTTGAGAGTATGATATCTTTTAAATATCTCAAAGTATGTAACTAATAATTATTAACGAATTTATTCTAAACATAAATATATAAAATGATTTAATAATAATAATAATAATTAATAAAATAGATATTAGACACGGGTTTAGAGTGTGACGGTTTTTGAATTTTTGTAAGCATGTAACTAAGATTTAATGAATTTAATTTAAACATCAAATCTAAAATTATTTAATATTTATAATAACTAATAAATAGATTAGACATGTACAAGGTACGGGTTGGGAATAATTATTTTAATTTTTTATTTTAGATATAAAATTCAGTAATTATCACAAATATTTTTTATATTTATCTTTTGATAAGTTCCGTGTAATACACGGATGTTAAACAAGTATATATTAATGCAAAATCCTCATAATCTATGTGTCTACTTCGTATGTTTCGTTTGAATGATAAAAAATCTCGGTGTTTCATTTGCTTATGTGTCATTCGAGCCTAATATATACATAATTCAATATTCTTCTTTTACTATATCTTGCCTAATTTAATATTTTCTTTTTATTATGTTTAGCCTAACTTAATAGTTTTCTTTAATTATATTTTGTCTAATTCAATAGATTTTTTTTTATAAATAAGTCATATATAATTAGTAGAAAAAAATCTAGATTAATTATTTTAATTAAAAGATAGATTACATATAAAATAATTTTAATTACAAACAAAAAATTATATATGAAAATAATTAATAAATTGTGTTTAAAATAAAAGTTGAAATAATTTAATTTTGAAATTCTAAATACTCTGTATAAATAAATTATGATATATTTGCAATAATTAGAGTATGTAACTAAATATTAGTAATGAACTCAATCTAAATATAAGAAAATAAAATTATATAATAATTAATTAATATTTATTAGATAATGGCACAATGCGAGAAAGCTTGAGAGTATGATACCTTTTGAATTTTTCAAAGTATGTAACTATAATTACTAACAAAATTAATTTAAACATAAAAATATAATATGAGTTAATAGATTAGAGAAGGGTTGAAAATGTGACATCTTTTGAATTCTTATAAGTATGCAAATATAATTATTAATGAATTTAATATGAACATTAAAATATAATATTAATCAATAATTCTAATAATTAATATATTGAATAGGGCACGGGTTGAGATATACATCCTTTCAATTTTTTATTTTAAATTTAAAAATTCATAATTTTCACAAATATTTTTTATATTTAGTTTTTATAAATCCCGTATAATACACGGGTGTTAAACTAGTCTGTGTATATATATATAAAGAATGAAATAAATAATTATTCCCTTCACTTCACATCATTATTGTTTAATAAATAAAATTGATTAACAACAATATTTGTTGTTCCATATTTTAACTGCAATCTTGTACATATTTTTTCCTATTTTTATTTTTTACTAGTTTAAGGTCCGTGCATCTACATGCACAGATGTTTGATAACTAGACCATTAGTTGGATAAATTAAATTAATTATATCATTAAATTACAAAAATATTTTAAATTCTGAATAACTGTATTAGGTGTTTCATTTACAATAATGTCATTCTCGTCACAATATGGGATTTTCAATGATTTATGCCTCTTAATTTTCAGTATTATAACATAAACGTGACACAAAAGTTATAGAACAATATTTTTTAAAATTTTATGATAGATATAAAATAATAAATCTAGAAATACAGGTATTTAAAAAAGTGACATCTCACTACAAAAAATCCCGGCTATGCTGACGACCAATATCCGTCAGGAGGCCGTCAGTATACTGACGGCCAAATCCGTCAGTATATGGAATACTGAAGGCCTCCTGACGGATATTGGCCGTCAGCATTCTCGTGGTCAGGATTGTAGTATCCTGACGGGAAAATGTTCCCGCAAGGACTGCTAACGGCTTTTTTGACGGCCAAACCCGCCAGGAAATGGCCGTCAGTATTCCTGGCAGGTTTGGCCGCCAGGAATATCTGATGCCATTCTGACGGGTTTGGCCGTCTGCAGTCCTGGCGGGTATGTGACCGTCAGTATTACTTGCGGGTAATCTCTGTCAGAAAGTCCTGAAATATACTGACGGCCTACCCGTCAGTAAGGAAATTAGAATATTATTAGATTTTCTGATATATTAATTAATGATTAAATTTAAAGACATAATAAACAAATAAGATTTTAAATAATTCAAAATAAATTATCCACTAATTAAAAATCAAAACAATCTATCCAATAATTAAAAATCAATCCATCCATCGAATGTATAAAAAAATCATGAATTATCCATCCATCTAACTATCACCACCATCGAATGTCGGGTCCGGGGGAAGTTGAGTAGAAGGCTAACGAGACATGGCCAGGGGAACAACGGCTTCAATCTACTGACGGAGCGCCAACTGGGTAGGCTCCTGCTCCTCGCGGATCCGTTGAATCTCCAGCGCCTACTCCTAGTGGATCTGCTGAATCTCCTGGTTGGCTAGCTCAAGCTTCGTCTGCTAGGACTGGAGCTGCGTCTGAAGCTGATGAATATCAGCAGTGGAGGTGGAAGAAGTACTGCAGCCCTTCCGAGTCTTCCCGAAGCATCCAAGGCCATAGCGTCGACCCTTCTTATTCCTTACAACCTGTAGATAGATATCGTTCGGTTCTACCTGAGTGTTGCTATCATCAGACGACGCAGCACGCCTCTGGTCTAAAGTCCTCTCATAGTCCTCCTAATATCAAAATTTTCAACTATTATTACTAAACAACTTTTATCAGATTTTATACTAAATAACTCAGATATATAATATATAAACTTACGGCTATCCTCTGGGCTTTGCGATCCGTAAATGTGCCGTCGGCATTTCGATGATACTTCAGGAGAAGGTCGTATTTACTGGGCTGCGTACCCGTCTGAGCAGACTGTATATAAAGATACATTAATATTTAATATAATGAATAATTAAAATATAAAATTATACATGTGCAATAATATAATTAATTATTTAAAATATAAAATCATTATCGACTTTCAATCTCGGCGGCTTGTCGATTTGCCGGCTTAGACCCGCCTCGGTGCTTTGCTATACCAGTCGAAGGGCTTCCGGGCTCGCTCAATCTGTTGCGCCTGGCCTTCTCAAACTTCTCTACCTCCTCAGGCCTCTAAAACTCCACCAGCCATCTATTCCAGATCGTCTCCCCTACGCAGGAAAGTATCGTCCCAGTCAGTCGATACGCCTTCTTCCACTCGTATATACGACTGTTATAAAATTCCCGCATTGCTATATAAAATGCCGTCTTGATGGCATTCTCATCATATATACCTCTGTCCCACCACACCAACCCCTACAAAAGAAATACAATTAGACAAAATAACTAATCAACTTACTTAACACAAAACAAGATAAATAAAAAAAATTACCCTAAAATGAGGCCACCACGTCTGACGATGGCTATTCGGGATGTGCTCGAATTTCCACCCTACTGGGTGGATACGAGACTCGTGTATAGTCCTCATATAGGTCGTCAAGTCATTCGATGGACTTCGTAACCTAAAAATTAATAAATTTATTTCAATATATGTCAAATAATTAAATTATATATTGAACACATAACAAAATCGATTAAAATATTACTTACCTATTTCCGAGCACGAATACCTCGATCCCGATAGTCCTGACCTCTGTATCGGGCATGCTCCCCGCCTCATCAGACAGGGTAGGTGGAATAGTATCATCGAAATATAGGTCAGTGGCATCATCCTCATGGGGTTTCGAGGATGATGAGCCGAGAGAAATCCGACGATTATGAGGACCCCTGCCAGGCATCTAACATACAACACAGTTTTATTAGTAAATAAAATTAATTATATATATATGTATGTATATATGATTGTTCAGATTATCATTAGCACTCATAAAATCTTCGAACCTCAACCCTAACTTTCAAACTCATCTTCGTATCTTTCTTCGTCTTCTTCAGTTAATACTAGTTCATCATTTTCTGACTCTTCTAAATCATCAATGACCGACTCGTCATTTTCATGATTGAGAGGGTCGTTTAATTGGAAGTCTACATCCTCCAATTGTATTTCAGGAAATGTTTCTACAACATCTTCTTGGAATGACTATTGTTCAGGCACGCGAGGCTAGATATAATCCACCGTCGATCGAGCTTTAATTTGACAAGTTGCCCACCAATCTAGTTTGTCTCGCTTCAAACTCGGATATGAACTGTAGTGCACTTGAGTCGCTTGGGAGGTGAGTGCAAATGGCTCGTATCGATTGAATATACGTTTATGATTGATATCAACGAGCTTATATTGAGGGTGAATTTTCGTGTCGGCTGGAGTTGGATCAAACCACTCATATTTGAACAAGAGCGTCCTTCCGGTTGTCTAAAGCCGGTGATACTCCAATTTAACCACTTCTAGAAGACGACCGTAATAATCCATGTAATCTGGCCCTTAATTTGTTCCTCTTATACAAGATCCTATGCTCGACGTTTATCGTTCAGAACCATACGCAAGCGTGTGAAATCTATATCTATTTATCTTGCAACCGTTGAATGTGTTCACAACACTTGATGGACCATACGAAATGGACCTTATATAATCGCCATTTACATTGTTCAAAGGATCTCGTGCCTACAATAATTTTATGTTTTAAAATGTTATAATATATATTAATTGCCACATAATTTTAAAGATAATTAAGACTTGCGTAGTTCTCAAACTAAACAGGGAACTCAGCGTCCAAGTTTCGATTCAGTGCCTCATCTGTAATGTTCAGTTGGTGACGTTTAACACCATCTTCGAACAAACTGCACATTTATATTTAAAATGAAGAATTTTTATAATATTTAATTAATAGAATTCGATAATTACAATTGCAACGAGCTTGAATCGTTAACCTGATAAATTATTGGAGTTCAGCACAATTTAGTAACACATATCTTTGAGCCTCGGCCAATTCTTCATCCGACAAGAATCATTTCCCTGCATCTGAGAAAGTTTCACCATTATTTTTGAAAATGGATAGAACATTTTGATCGTCGTCGCCATCATTTTGAACTTCTTCATTACGATTTATGTTTGTTGTTTTTGTAGAGATATTATCGTCGAAGTAGTACGAAGCAAAAATTTGGCGCCTCTTCAACTAGATATGCGTTTGCTATCGAGCCTTCAACACACGCTTTATTCCCTACGTTGTTATTCAACTTGCGAAGATACCTCTCGAAAGGATACATCCACCTATATTGCACTGGACCAACAATTCTCGCTTTGTATGGTAAGTGGATGGGTAAATGTTCCATTGAATCAAAGAAACTTGGTGAAAATATCATCTCAAGTTGACAGAGTATTAGGGGAATGTCACGCTCTAAACGACTCATAGCAGCAATTCCAATGACTCTCACACTCAGGTCTTTGAAAAATAAAATTAGCTCTGTTAGTGGCTTCCACATGGGATGAGGAAGCAGTTCTCGAAATGCAATTGAGATCAACCGCTTCATAAACACGTGACCTATTAGATGCGTACCCGTCTAGAAATTTGAGAGCATTTATCCATTCACACAATGCAACTTTCGACGGCTTATCGAGCGTGTACGTCGCTTTGAGATACTTTCCTGATACTTCTGCATGAAGTTCGGGACTGTGACAGTATTCTGCTAACTTATCTATTGATTTTGAAGTGTATTTTGTCTTCCCTTTGACATTCATCACCGTGTTAAACACATTATCAAAAATATTTTTCTCAATGTGCATAACATCTAAATTATGACGAATCAAGTTAGTGCTCCAGTAAGGCAAATCCCAAAAAATACTTCTTCTTCTCCAACCACTATTCTTCGCTATTAGTCTGTTCACACGTTGTGCGTTTTCATCGGTTACCTTCAGAAGTCCTAGCCTTTCAATTTTGTCCGAAATCTTTGTTCCAGAACGGATGTGCGGCGGCAGAGCTTCAGCCTTTCTATTTTTCCTAGTTTTTTTTATCTTTACGAAGTCGATGATCACATTCTAGAAATTTACGATGGTTATCAAACCATGATTGTTTCATGCTCTTTTGCAGGGTAAAAGCGTCTGAACGCTCCATGCAGTACGGACAAGCCATTCGACCAGCCGTACTCCAATTGGACAACATCGAGTATGCAGGAAAGTCGTTAATGGTCCACATAAGGGCCGCTCGCAACTGGAAGTTCTGTTTTTTAGATACATCGTACAAGAGAGCACCATCGGACCACAACTGCTTCAGCTCCTCAATTAACGGCTATAGAAAAATATCTAACTTATCTTTAGGGTTCTGTGGGCCCAGGATGAGAACGCTGAGAAACATGTACTGGTCTTTGATGCACATCCAGGGAGGCAAATTGTATGGTATGACAATCACCGGCCACGACGAGTATTGTTTTCCAAAACTTCCAAAAGGTTTAAATCCGTCTGTACATAGACCCAATCTTACGTTTTGAGTTTCAATGGCGAACTCTGGATGAGTTTGATCGAGGTGCCTCCAAGCCTCAGAATCTGACGGGTGACGCACGACACCATCCTCTATCGTATGTTCTGCATGCCACCTCATATCTTTTTCCATTTTTTTAGACGCGTACAACCTCTGTAGGCGGGCCGTTAGAGGAAAGTAAAACATCTTCTTGTACGGAACAAAGTTAGACTTGTGCCGTTTAGCTTGTCCCTTCTTCGGGGGTTTGAACCGTGGATGATCACAAAACTTACAATTATCCAGATTCAAATCATCCTTCCAATAAATCATGCAGTTCTTCACGCAGCAATAAATCTTCTAAACCGGCAACGCCATACCTCTCAATAACTTCTTACTTTTATACAAATTATCTACAACGTTGTTGTATTCTGGCACGATCTCTTTGATTAAATCAATAAATTGATCATAACATTTCTGAGAACTGCCATGCTCCGATTTCAAATTCATAAGACGGGAAACTAAAGACAACCAACTTTGTTTCTCGCAACCAGGATACAGAGGTTTTTTTGCAGCTTTCATAATATCAAAAAATTTCTTCGCATCGGGATTAGGTGATTCATCTAACTCAATATCATTTATATCGAAATTGGGACCGGAAACATCTTGCACCATATCAACGTATGCATTTGATGATGATCCCCCGACTTCAATATCAGCAGGCGATGAGACGAGATCTCTTTCCCCGTGATTAGTCCAAATGTAGTAATCAGCAATGAACCATTTGGTACCGAGGTGACATTTTATCTCATCGATAGACCTATAACTAGAGTTTCTACACTTAGTTCATGGGCAAGGGCATTTTAGTTTATCACCTTCTCTCTCTACAAAATCATGCGTGATTGCAAAATGTATGAAACTTCTACACCGGCCACGAACGCCGGATTTAGAAACCCAACAATATTCCATTTGTACATCCAACTACAATCAGCAGCCATCCTAAGGTTTTTGAGTGTTATTCGTGATTCTAGAATCAATGGACATAAAAGAACTTGGCAAAATTTCGGCAGCATTACGAGATAAATGAGTAATTTGAGTTATAATTGGTAAGGCTTCTATCCCATTCAAGAACGTGATATTTAGTAGTATGTACTATCTTAAAATATGCATTTTTCTTAGATTCAAAACTTCGGCAACATCTCCCTTTAGTTCTCGTAGTACACGTATATTTCAGTGCACCCAAGAACAATTAGAGAGATGCAGAAACCAAAATTTCAAAATTAAAAAAAAAAACATACAGATAAGATAACCATACTACAAGTCACATTCCTAAACTGTCCAAAAATGGGACAATTCAAAGTTTAGTATCAAACTCTATATTTGATACTAAATCTCAAACGGGTCTAAGGAATATTGGAATAATCCGAAACTTAGTTTCAAAATTTTCTATTTGATATTAATTCTCAAACGAGTGATCTATATATAATTGATTCTCTACAACAATATGAATAGCGGCACCTCGCCAAGGTTCCAAATAAGCAATTACCACCGTCACATTTTTAAAAACTATTTTGATAATTTAAATAAAACCACGTAACACCCTATCACGTTTTTTAAATTTATTTTGAAAACCCACTATTGGAGGGACAACACCTCCCGGTCGGCGTCGTAACCCACGTCAACATCCGACGGTATACAACCAACAACACCAATGACAATAATATATATAAATAAAATTAAACCCCAGCCGATCACTACGGGCTCCCATGCATGAAAAATATATATACAATATAATGGGTGCATACATATATCACAATATAATTTGCTCCTAAAGTTTATCTAATTTTAAAAGCAGACCCTAACAATCTAAGTTAATACAATGAAACCCTATTTTCCTAATTATTTACTAAATTAACCCATAACTATCTAATTATATACTTTGTATACGTATTTTCCTAAAACTTTACCAATTTAACCCGAATTTCAAAATTATTTATGATTAGACCCCTAATTTGAAATTAAAATTTTCACTAGTGCAGAAACTGCATATCCAGAAGGGTAATTCTGCCTATCCAGAACGCCTTTCTGTGTCTTCTGTAGTGACATAGTTCTAGAAAGTCTGTACTTTCTAGAAGGGTAAAAAAAAGTCGTTCTAGAAAATAAATTTTATGTTCTAGAACGGTACCATCCCATGTTGATCTGCCACTTTCCAGAACGTCTTTTCGAAAATACCGTCCTGGTATGTGACACTTTCTAGAAGGGTTTTTAGAAAAGGCGTTCTGGAAAGTATAACATTCTAGAACGTATTTTTGAAAAACCGTTATGGAAAGTTTCACATACCAGAACGGTATTTTTGAAAATAACAAATTGGAAAGTTATACTTTCCAAAGCGGTTTTTAGAAAAGACGTTCTGGAAAGTATAACATTCCAGAACGATATTTAGAAAAGACGTTCTGAAATGTAATACTTTCCAAAACTTCTTTTATAAAAACCGTTCTAGAAAGTATTACATTCCAGAACGGTGTTTAGAAAAGACGTTCTCGAATGTTGTACTTTCCAGAACGTCTTTTATGAAAACCGTTCTAGAAAGTATTAGTTTTCAGGTCATTATTTTGTAAAATACCGTTCGGGAAAGTTTTGCCTTTTAGATAATTATAAGAGAAACCAAAAGCATATAAAGGAGAAAATATAATTAGACACCCTAGCAAATTCATTAATCAAATGCTTGGATGAACACAAATGAAAGCATAAGTACAAAATGAATTAATAATGACTGAATAAAACTTGGACATTTATTAAAAGGCGGACATTGCGTCAGGAATGAACATGAATGGTGATATTTGTAACATATGGAAACATAAAATGAACGACATTCCATTATTCAGAAATCATTCAAAAATCTGACACAACGAGTATAGCAAAAAAGCGGATATATCTGTGGACCATATTTCACTTGTGTTCATATCCTAAGAGTTACACTGTTATAGACAGTTTTGAAACAAAAGACCTTACCAGAAGAGAGATCATCTCCGATTGCGTTCTAACTGTGCTTCTCTCTGTGAACAAGCAAGAAAAATAAAATAAATAATCTAATTATGTGAAAACTTAAACAAGCAAGAAAAATAAAATAAATAATCTGATTATGTGAAAACTTAACAGCTTCAAAATGCAATAATTATGTTAGGGGTTAATTACAAAACTGCCCCTAAGGTTTAGCCTAATTAAAAAGAAGTTATGTGTCGGAACAACAAATTTCCTATTGCCAAATGTTTATATATTAAGAGGGTATTTGTAATTTTGACATTTTTTTTGTAATTAGTCTAAACCTCGAGAAATATCTCTTGACATAAGAATATAAAGACAGAGCATTTTTGTTATTCTATACCTCTTTTTTCCTGCATTCCTTATAATGTAGAAATGTTCTTGGCATATACTCTTATCACTGCTTAATACTTCTAAGCCTGCAATATCAGAAAGGCGCAATAGTTAAGTTTGATATCTATACTAAGTCTAAGCAATTAATTCCACAAATGCAGAGCCAATCACAACTAGTCTTCCATACACACACACAAAAACAGCATGTAAGACCAAAAACACTTTCCTTTTTCTTTTAATGATAATAAAAAAAGATGTGTTAGACCATAATAAGTAAAAAATATAAGTTTTTTTCACATTTTCACTCATATACTCGACTCAACCATTTTTGGCGAAGCTGTTACAAGAAATATCAACAGCCCATTTGCTGGAATGACAAATCAAGTCTTCAAACCCCCACAATATGCGGTGACCTAATTAAATTCACTAAAAGTACTAATCGATAAGCGAATACCTTGACATATGAAAGGGTTTACATGTACATATTATATCCATTTCTGATACAACAGATATGAAAATATGAAGGTGGGCTCAAATCATTACACCATTGAAGCAACCATTGCTTACATGCAATATTTCTCAAGGGTTCTTTTATATTATTTGTGGGGGGCTTAAACCCTAGTACGGAGGGTTTAAATTACCAAAATACCAATTTGCCCTTAGAGTGCAAATACATGCAATATTTCTCAAGGGTTTAAATCAAAATACGGAGGGTTCAATGGCTTAAATCATTACACCATTGAAGCAACGAGAGCTTACATGCAATATTACTTATAATATTTATGTAGATCACATTAAGAGAGCTTATAAATTCCAAATTACTAGGGTTCTTTTATATTATTTCTAGTTTACATTGTTTCATAAAAAAAAGAGATAAGTACCTTTCGACCAACATGCTCGACCAAATCAAATCTTGCCAGCCATTGTCGTGAATAATTTTGCAAATCTCATCGATTACTTACTTCATAAACTCCATGAGTTGAAGAATATGTAACCTGATAAAATTAAGTAAAAATTTGATAAAACGTCAAAGACAAAAAACTTTTTATAAAAAAATGCGAATTCAGATAATATCACATACTATATGGGCAGCTAAGTTGTCCTTATGAGCTTCTGCAGCCTTCTTTAATTCTTCAATGTTGATGTTACCCTTGGAATCTGTTCCAACCTCAACGATTTTCATCCCACACATGGCCTCACTTGCGGGGTTCATTCCGTGCGCCGAAACTGGAATGATGCATACGTTTCTGTGGTGGTCCCCTCTCGACTACATCAGAAATTTAGAAGACATAATATATATATATATATATATATATATATATATATATATATATATATATATATATATATATATATTTATAATTTCCCAGTTCAATAGCAAGTAACGCTTCAAGAAAATAAAGTACCATATGTATTATGTAATATCTCAGCCTTTGAACAATCATTACATTCTAGTTTCCCATTAAGTCATCTCAATACATACCAAGTGATATACTCGAATAACCATCAGCCCTGAATACTCTCCAGCAGCACTAGCGTTAGATTGCAGAGAGAATGAATCGAATCCAGTAATCGTGCACAATATTTCTCCCAGATTCTTGAACATTTCCTGAAAGTTCAAAATAAAAAATAAAACAAGGTCGTTATTTTTATTTTTAATTTTGTTATTCATCAAGGATAGACTGGGAACCTTCACTACAAAAGAGAAAGGGATTTGTAGAGATGAGTTTTCCGTAATTCATAAAGCACAACATTTTTTTTATTACTTATTAATATTTTATTTCATTATATTTTTTAACTTGGTAACCAGCGGCTTGTTCGGTGGAAGCAAAAAAAATGAAGCTCCGTAAACTCAGGCCACGTGATGGGCATCATCTCGGTCGTTGTGTTTCATTTCATGGTACAAGATCTCAAATGAATCATGCTTTGGCACAATGAAAGATCCTTCGACTGAAGCTTATGAATGTATCTAAGAAGCTCGTGCTCAGTGTGATGCCTACAAAAATTACAATGACAGACATATAATTATACTACTCCTTAACAGCTAAAGTATGAATAATAAACTCATAAAATTGATTCATATGAGTTGAAAATTGATTGAGTCAGATATGGGCTCTCCCTAACAAGTCCTGAAGGAATCAAATTCTCAACCTCTGGCGCAAGAGAGGTAGCAGTGAATGTCACCTGATGCAAACATATTATCAATATCATAAGATTTACACAACCCAAGATTACCTTTAAAAAAATAATAAAAATAAAAAATTACTCACCGGCTTTCCACCTTCGAAGACTTGGAAAGGATGTCCACGTCTTCTAACGTGGTTGTTTCATCAAACGAAACAGTTATTTGATGCAAACATATTATTAATATCATAAGATCATGGTGAAGTGAGATCCTCTATAACTAAACCCGACCCCTCGAGATGATTTAAGCAGTTCTTAAACTAAAAAAAAATAAATAACAGAGGTAACTGATCTATTCAATTGAACTGTAAGGGGAATTGTAAGAAATAAAATATCATATATGCCACACTCCATATACTGCAAAATCGTACTTTTGCCCCAATAGGAGGAAAACATGAGGCACATTTACACTAGGGTGCAATGTCAAATCCAAGGACAAATTTCTAGTTAGATGAATGAAATAAACAGAATAAAATAGTAAAATAGGTAATAGGCAGAGAAATTTCTTTAAAGGCAAGAAAATAAGAAAGTAAATATAACACAAACGTGTGCAGAAATTAAAAACGACTGATCTTGAAGTTATAAGATACAAATATGAAGCATATTCATATGCACACTAGCAAGGGAGTGCCAAGTATCAAGACAATTGCAAACGTGGAAATGAACAAATAACTGAGATATTAGAATAAAACATCACTTATCAATAATAACTCTGAAATAGAACTCAGGACTATGACCAACATCAAAAGTACATGTAAGCGACAATAAGTCAAATGCTGAAGCGAATGACTGAACATGTTTCTCAGCCCCTTGGGGGTCAATGGGATTCAAGGTAGGATTCAAATAAGTTGAATTCATGTATTTACGAATAGAAAATTACATCAAAGGAGGGTATTGTTGTGCATTACACTAGCCATCAAATTACAGAAACACGCATTCATTATCTACAATATGCCACCCAATTCTGCTAGACAATCTAGAATTTGAGGATTTTATAATTAACCGAATTAACATGAAGTATGTACTCTCACAAAGAGATCATCATAATCAGCACATACCTGCTCCGTGAGTTCATTAATATTCAAGCAAGCAATTGAGACACAAATAGCAATCTCCATTCTTGAAGCAAGTTCATTTTCAAAAGCACGGTGTCTATCAGCACAAACAGAAATTTTATAGTTGAATACTTCCTGGTTTCAGGGGAAAAAAATAAAATTGTTGTCACCGATTCAATTAAAGAGCCAATCAAAAGAACCCTAAATTTACAGTTGTAAATTAAAAACTCATTCCAAGACTTTAATTTAAATTAATACCCAAATCAGTTGTATGTTTGTTTTCAAAACTCATTCCAAAATTAAACCCTAAATTCACACCAGTTTGTTTGTTTGTTTTCTTAATAAACCCACAATCACGATTCTCATAATCTTCATAGAATGGAGCTAAAACACAAATATTTCAGCAATTTGAATGATTTCTCAAAAAGAAAAAAAAAAGAAAAACATAAACAACCTGGGCATTCTAGATTCAGAAAGGGAAACCTTCTCCGTACCCTCAGTAGCGCAAAAACACACAGCTCTCCTTGAAACACAATCAAAAAATCAAACCCCAGATTGAGAAATGCCTAAGGAAGGGAATAATTGAGTGGGATCTGAGGGATTAAACAGCCCAGATGCATTCGCCATTCGATATTTTTCAAAGACTGAGGAATCTTCTCTAAATTGTAATTTTCTTTTCCAGTTCAAATTCTCAAGGAAACAACAATTCAACCTAGAATTGAATAGTACTCATAAACCGTCTTAAAACCCTAATTTCTCAATAATTAAGCTTCATAAATTTACCAACGGGAACCATAAAATTTAAAAAAGCTTGGTTAGGGTCAAGAAGCTAACTCACTTCTAGAGCATGTTGCCCAATTTCCGCTCAATTACTTTCATCTCCGAAGAGGAGCCGAAGTCGAGCTGCAAGTTCCCAGTCCGCTCGAGAGCGGCTTCAGCCAGAAGGGTTCATTTGATGAGATTCATGCGAGCGCAAAGACTTTTCTAATTTTCTCTCAGAGCGGCGGTGTCGTCGGTGAGATCGTGGATGCAGTATTTCTGGCCGAGCGATCGGCAGCTCAACAGAAGGATTCTGGTCATCGCGGCGAATTGTCTGAAGCTGTGTTTTCTTTTATTTGCGATAGCGAGGAAACCGAGAGTCTTGCGGCTGCCGCCAGGGTTTTGGACATGGCCGGCTGCAGAGATGGCAGTTTTCCCTTCTTCTTCTTAAGCCTTGCGACTCGCGAGCTTTACCTTTGCCAACGCTCTGTTTTTTTATAAGTTTTGTGAAAATATTTCATTTACCCGCGCCGAAATTGTAAAAATATTTCGAATTGGTAAAGACTTTCCAGATCGGTATTATTAAAAATACCGTTCTGGATTTTGTTTTTGAGAAAGACATTCAAGAACGGTTTTTTTAATACCGTTCTAGATTGACGAACATTTCGGAACGGTATTGAAATTATCGTTCTGGAAGTTGTTTAACAAAAAAAAAAAAATACAATCCAGAACGGTAATCTCAATACCATTTTAGATTGTTCGTCAATCCAGAATGATAATTACAATACCGTTTTAAAAATTATACTTTCCAGAATAGTATTTTAATACCGTTCTGGATTGACGAGCATTCCAGAACGGTATTGTAAAACCGTTCTGGAAAGTATACTTTCTAAAATGGTATTGTAAAACCGTTCTGGAAAGTCGTCTTTCCAGAACGGTATTTTAAAATACCGTTCTAGAAAATGCTATCCAGAACAGTTTTAAAAATACCCTTCTGGATTGACTTTTTTGTCTATTCTAGAATGCAATTTTTGTACTAGTGTTTATTTCAAAATTAAACTCTATTTGAAACCTAATTATTTTAACTAGAAAATAAAAACAAGATTTTAAATAAACTTTTTTTTAATTTAAAATTATTTTAAAAAATATAAATTTATTTTCAAATTAAAATAAAAGCAAAATGATAAATTAACTACAATTTATATTAAAATCATTTAAATCCCAAATTTAATTTAAAAAAATAGATTTTAATTTTAAATAAAATCAGATTTTTAAAATGATAAATATATACTAAGTTAGACCCTAAGTATAAAATTATTCCTAAATTAAACCCCAATTATATAATCAACCCCTAATTAAAGAATAATTAAGTAATTAACCCCTAATTTAATTATAATTAGGTAATTAAACCCTATTTGAATTCAAATTACATAATTAACCCCTACTTTAATCCTAATAATGTAATAACCTCTAATTGAATCATAATTATATAATTAATTCCTACTTTAATCCTAGTTAGGTAATTACCCCTAATTGAATTATAATTACATACTTGATCATAATTATGTAATTAATCCATACTTTAATCCTAATTAGGTAATTAATTCCTAAGTGACTCATAATTACATAATTAACTCTTAACTGTGTGTAATAACATATTAACTCCTAATGTAATTATAATTATTTAATTAACCACTAATTTATTTTAATTACACAACAAACCCGAATTTCAAACCCTAATCCCTAAATAAACACTAAACCCTAACCTTGAACACTAATTATCTACTAATTATATAATAAGTCAACAACAAATACAAAAAAATATACAAAAATATAAAAATAAAAGCGAAAAACTAACATAAATGAAATTGGAATTACCTCGTCGAATCTGGCGGCGTTCGATGGCAGGCGGCGATGGAGGTGCTCGGTGGCGCTCGATTGTGATTGGAGCAGTGGACGGCAGCTGTGCGGCTGGGATTCTTGGCGGTGACACCTTCTACTCCCTTCGGGAGGCGATGGGTCGGCGACGGGAAGCGGCGAGGCGACAAGGGGGCAGGGGATTGGGCCAGGAGATGGATTGAGGCGGGGAAGGAGGGCTGCGATTTTTTTTTATTTCATTTTGATAGACTGGGGTGAGGAAGGAGGGGGCCCGACATTTCATGGTTAGAATCCTGAAGGGGTAAGGTCTTCAGCGTATATATATATATATATATATATATATATATATATATATATATATATATATATATATATATATATATTATGATGTGGCATGAATAGTCAGACCTGGATTGGGGTAGACCTGATCCAGCGTCACTGGGAAAAGGACCAGGAGGCCTAACCAGCTCGGCCCTGTGGAAGACCTGACCTGATCTTCCTGGAGGAAGCTGAGGTAATATGTTGATATAGAAACTATGGCAGCTCAGGATAAGCCTGGTTTGAGAAGGATTCCCTATGAGATAATCCTGAGAGTAGGCTCAAGGCAGGTCTGGCACCTTGATCTCCCCGAAGGGATCATCACAGCTCAGGAATTATCCTGACCTGGTATGGATTCTCTACGAAATAATCCTAAGAGAATAGGATCAAGGCAGGTCTGATACCCTGACCCATGAGATAGCCTGGAGAGAGCAGGATCAAGACAGGTCTGGTATCCTTACCTCCTAAAAGGGAACAGGTGGGACCACTTGTCAGAATTAGTTGCGCAACGGCCCTTGATTCGCGGCCAATTTTTCCGAGATCCCGGATGGGGTCCTCACTGAGGAAAACTATAAATACCCCATCCTCAAAGCTGAGGGAGGTATGTCATTCTTGTGCATTCTTTTTCTTGCGCACTGATACACTCCACAACGCTTATCTGACTTAAGATCGGAGAGGTTTCCACCGAAAAACCTCCAGTAGTCCTTTTCTGACGTGTTTTTTGGTGCAGGTCAGGCGTGTACAAGGCGAAGTACTGGTCTCAGGCGTTAGTATATTTTCCGGGTGAAACAATTGGCGTCGACTGTGGGAAATTCAGAGCTAAGACGTGAGATAGAGAATGGCTTCAGACGGATTGTGGCAAAATCTGGTGGGGGAACTGGGTGGTACTCCTAGTTCCGCCGCACCATGGGGCATGCCTCAGTCGATAGGGCTGTCACCGACAAGGCCAGTAGGGGCGGGGTCGGCAGTACCAACCGGACCAAGCACCATGCAACCCCCCTCTGGTGGATCCACGCCTGCCGATGGCGGATCGCCGAACAAAACTTTCCTCAGGCAGCTATCTGAGCTCATCGGAAATGCCGTGGAAGTGGCCGTGGAGAAGAAGTTTGCGGAGTTCCCAATGCCACCATCTAAAACACCCCCAGCCCGGACAGTTCTGCTATCAGAAGCGGAACCGTTGCGTGGCCAGCGCACGGTTCGGACCCCTCTTCAGGACAGAGAAGAGAATTATTCCACTTCTGACAGTGAAACGTCAAGCCAAGCTAACTCGGGCCTCGCCGAGCAGATGCAAAACCTGCAGAAAGTGGTAAGAGAATTTAAGAAGAAAATGGTGAGCGCTGATACAGTCCCGACACGAAGGGGCACGCCGTTCACTGAGGAGGCCATGCGTGATGATGTGTCGGCCTCCTATAGATCCCTGGGCTTTGAATATAACGGGACAACAGACCCATGGGATCACCTGAGATGTTTTGAAATCGCAGCGGCTGTGCACAAATTCTCAGATGCGGTTATGTGCCGGGTCTTCCCAATGACCTTCGCCAAATTGGCCCAGCTCTGGTTTAGTCAGTTGTCGCCGTGTTCTGTTAGCAACTTTGACAAGTTCAGCTCGGCATTCCTTCATCAGTTTACCAGCTGCAGGAAGTACCAGAAAATGCCACTGGAATTGTTCAGTCTGAAAAAAAAGGAAAGTGAGAGCTTGCGTGCATATATTAATCGATTTACGAATGCAAAGTTGGAAGTGCCGTCAGCGTCGAAAGAGCTCCTGGTTAACGCGTTGGCACAGGGGCTCAGGAGAGGAGAATTCTTCCAGTCACTGGTAGTCAAGCCAGCACTGAAGTTTGGAGAGCTCTTGGAACGGGCAGAGAAGTACATTCACTTGGAAGAGGCCTTAAAGATTAAGGAAGAAGGAGAGAAGAAAAGAGACCGGTATGATAGAGAGGAGAGAGTGCCGATAAAGAGATCCAGGCCAGACCTGGCTAGAGGATGACCTTGCTTTGACAAGTACACACCCTTGGCGACCCCTCAGGGGGAAATCTTGCAGGCAATTGAGAAATTTGGTGGCCCTACTGCGGAATAGTGTAGAAATATTTGCCTGGTCTCCCCAGGACCTGATCGGGATAGACCCAGAGGTGGCTGAACACCATCTCAACATCAGCCCAACAATAAAACCAGTAAAACAAAGAAAATGCAACTTTGGGCCTGAGAAGGAAGCGATCATTGAAGTGGAGGTAGATAAAATTTTGAAGGCTGGGCATGTCCAGGAAATACAGTTTCCAGAATGGCTCTCCAACGCAGGTTTAGTGGATAAACTAATGTGATTTTTACAAAGTTTATTTATATAATGATAATGCAGGTTTTTTCTTGTTTGCCAAAAAGTGGATTTCTCTGAAGCCAGGATTGGATAAGGGCGAATGCCCATGAAGATTCCTGACCTGATTGTCAGATGAAGCCAGGATTGGCTAAGGGAAGATGCCCATGAAGATTCCTGACCTGATTGTCAGATGAAGCCAGGATTGGCTAAGGGCGGATGCCCATGAAGATTCCTGACCTGATCGTCAGATGAAGCCAGGATTGGCTAAGGGCGGATGCCCATGAAAATTCCTGACCTGATCGTCAAATGAAACCAGGATTGACAAGGGGCGGATGCCCATGAAGATTCCTGACCTGAATGTCAGTTTAAGTCAGGGTACCCGCAAAAGTGCCTGACCTGATTATTAGCCTAAGCCAAGAATGGATAAGGGTGGATGCCCATGAAAATGCTTGACCTGATTGTCAGTTTTAAGCCAGATCTGGCCAGCGGATGATGCTCCAACTCACCAGACCTACTGGTAAGTCTAAAAGCCAAGATTGGCTAAGGGTAAAAACTCTAATTTGCTTGACATGATTGAACAGATAAAGACAGGAAATAACCAAAGATTGGCCAAAATTTCGATGAATGTATTCTCGCGTTCATTACAAAATTTTTGGCAAAAGACAGCAAAGGGAAAAATTCAAAACGCCTACGAGGGAAAAACAGGCAAATCTGATTACAAATGCAGAAAATAAACAGAAGAACAAAAATGCAGGAATAACCCAGAAACATTTAGCCATGAGAAGCAATAGCTCTCCGATCAGAGTCCAGAACACGGCGGACACACCACAGCTCACGCTCAGTTTCGTGGTAGCGCTGTCGATACTTATCGGCCCCCTCAGAGATGGAATGAGCTTCGCCGGCAGCGATGGTCAACCGATTCACTGACTCCATCATGTCGGCCTTCTCTTCTTGCAGCTGAGAATTCAGCTGGTGTAGCTCGGCCCACTCTCGCTTGTAGTGACGCTTCTTCTGTCTCTTCCTCTCTAAGAGCCGATACACATAACTAAGTTTCTCCCGGAGCATGGACACTTTGTCTGAGAATTTGAAATTCTCGACAAATAGAGAGAGATTTTTTCGCTTCACAGAATCAAGTTTTTCAAGCAGGAAAGGAGAAGCCATTGCGAAAATTGAAAGATAGCAAATCATAAGTGTGCATATTTAAAGGAAAGAAGGCACATTCCAGGGAATAAAAAGTACTAGGGTTTCCGGAAAATAAGAAAACCCTAGAATACCAAAAGTCATTACGAGACAGAAATTCGTTATTATAAATCAAAAATTGTTCAATACACAAGTTCAAGAGAAAGCAAGACAGATCACCCACACAGGCAAAATAACAGATCTGTCGGGAAAAAGAAGTGCAGCCTAAGCAAAACAAAGCTTAAACCCCCGCATCTAGCTCCCGCGCGAGCTGCTCTACAAGCTCCTCTGCCAGGGCTCCAGGAGAGGCTCTTCCCGGCAGCTCCCCCAAATCAGCAAAGGTGGGGGAGGGAGTAGATGTGGTTAGGGCAAGATTCAGATCTGGATTTGGCTGAGCTGCCTCTAGGGAAACCGGGGGAGTAGTGAAGGCGGCAAAAATGTGCGCAGCAAACTCGGGCGTATTGAGCCTGTGCAGGCGGTCTTGTCAGAAGAGTAGCAGAAAGAGGTAGGCTCAGGAGGTTCCTTCAAATTTCTGCGCGATCGAAGGGGACTGTGGGCTTTTCCTGGGCCCACTTTGCCTGAGCATCCAGAGCGAGATGGAAGTATACCTCGGCCTCTGGAGCAAGCAGCTGGTACAGTTGCTCCGAGCCCAAGAAGGCACGCTGGATATACTCCCGTTTGATCTGGATCAACCTCAGCCCCTCCTCGGAGTTAAGGAACTCCGTTTTCCACGCTTCATGAGCCTTCACCATGGTCTCGTCCGCCAAACTCCGAGCCTCGGCTAAGGCTTCATTTCACGCCTCTTCCCTGGCCATCTCGAGCACTTGCTGCTCTGCCTTCCTCACTTCTTCCAGCTCTTGCTCGACCTTCTTCATCTTATTGAACCTCTCTTTGCACAGATCGCGCAGCTTCTTCTCTTTCTCTTGCAGGGACTTGTGCTCCTTCGCCAGGTCTATATTCATCAAGGCCCCTCTAGCCCTGGCAACAAGGATTGACCTCTTGGCTGTCTCCTGGAAGGAGGGAAACTTAGCAAAAAGGGGTGAAGGATGAAAGAGGGAGTAATGTATGGATGACTTACCCTCGCCTAATCCTAACATGAGTATTCTATGAGGTCAGAATCGGACCACTTCTCTAGGGTGGCTCTGTCCGAGGAAGGGCACTGCCCTTTGATGAACTGGACAGCCAGAGGACCAGGGCAGTTTAAGACTGACTTATTAAACCAAGTGTCGTTAGGAGTCGTGATCCTAGTCCCAGGGCCAGATGTCCCTCCCGAGCCCGAGCGAGGCCTTTTCGCAGGATGCTCCATCCGCGCCCCCGAAGCCAAGGGGGCAACAATTTCAACCTCCGGCTCAAGAGGAGCCTAGGGAGTTCCCAAGCTGCTGGCCTCCACGTGAGAGGGTTCAGACACTGAAGCCCGCTACTCTGATCCTGAGGTGGCTCCCCTCTGGCGAGCAGCCATAATCCTGTGCATCATGTTTTCTAGAGAAGCAAGAACAGGTTAGCCAAAACCAATACAAGAATACCAGGTCATGTAAAAAAATATTAAAATCCAGAGCTGTCAATGTCCTTTACCAATTCGGGGGGTCAGGTGATTGTTCTCTTCCTCAATGTTGAAGAAATCTATGGTAGAAGGGGTGAGAAGATCGGAAATAGAAAAGAAATGCTCATTCAGAGTAGAAATTATCCATTGGAGACGGGGAGACCTGTCTTTTACAGTCAAATGTTGTTGGGCCGGCAATTCCTCAATGGAGCGAGAGGGGAAACCCCATTCCCCCAAACACTGAATAAAAAAAGAATTTCTTGTTCCAGGCCTTATTAGAAGTGGGGA
This sequence comes from Phtheirospermum japonicum, assembly GCA_014905375.1. Classification (NCBI taxonomy): domain Eukaryota; kingdom Viridiplantae; phylum Streptophyta; class Magnoliopsida; order Lamiales; family Orobanchaceae; genus Phtheirospermum; species Phtheirospermum japonicum. The sequence continues at coordinate 476,726 of BMAC01000289.1, read as the reverse complement.
TGCTGGTGAGAAACTGGACGCCAGTCCTGGCGCACAAATAGAAATATCCGGGGGAAGAGATCTTCACTTGGAAGAGCTGGTAAAAGATTTGAGTTGTCGGGACTAGACCGACATACCTCATAACTAAACTATAACATATAATAATCCTAAATGAGTTGGGGACAAACTGGTGGATGGGAATTCTGTATAATCGGGGTATTTCTAGGATTAAAAGGCACACCGGCAAGCGCAGGCCCGCTTGGAATTGATCCATAAAAAATGTTAAAAAACCTGTCGGCGCCTGGTAAACCATTACGCCGCCGTGAGGACTTAGTAACTCAAATCCTTCTGGTATCAGATATTTATACCTTAAATTCTCCACGGTGCTTTCGCTGAGAATAGAGCAAACGTATGGTCGGCCGGGGATATAAGGGGGGTACTCAAAGGAGGATTATGGTGAGGCCACTGCCGCTGGAGGAGAATTGGTGGCAGAAGAATCGGCGGTGGGAGAGTGAGTAGCGGAAAAATTGGCGGACAAAGAAGATGAAGACCTTGACATTATCGGAAAATTAGTAAAGGTTAAAAAAGTACCTGATAGTTGAGAAGATTGGAAAAGCTTGGAGATAGTATTGAGTTGCCGGGAAAGGAAAAAACAGAGAGCAAATGTGCTTGTGAAAACTGAAAATATGGAAAAGTGAAGGAGAGAGAGAGAGAGAGGATAGCGAGAATAAAAGCAAAAAGGTATTTTCAAAAATGGAAACCGAGTAAAAAGCGGGATATTGATGGGATTCCTGCATTTAATGCCTGTCAGATGAACAGTACCCTAGGTGATGAGCTGGAACGCTGATTTGCATCTTTTTGTACATATTCTCATTATTGTTTTTGTTTCACGTTGCGTGTTTCTCGCTTGCTTTTTGTTGCTTTAGGAGTCGGGTTGGCCGTTTTTCGTATTTCTAGATTTTCTTAGTTTTTGTACGTTTTGTTATTAATTTTTGTAGTTTTTCACGTTTCCATTTTTCTTGGCCGTAGGACGTCCAAGCGGGGCCCACGCTCGTTTGGGATCGTCGATACTCGACTCGGGAATGGACGGACAAAGCAAGGAAGCGCAGCGGACGAGGTTCGATAAACCGGCAGACGCGAAAAGGACGAGAAATCGAGTCGGGCGCTGGAATCCAATCGACCGACTGGATGTTCAGTCGATCGACTGCTTATATGGTCGACCGACTGAACCCCCAAAATCGACTGAATTCCAGCGAGTTTTGAAGTTTTTGACATAGCAGTCGATCGACTGCCTACTTGGCCGATCGACTGCTGTCGATCGACTGGGTCCTCAAGAGATCAACCAAATTACAGGGCTTCAGGCCGTTTTTGACATCGCAGTCGATCGACTGCCGACACGATCGATCGACTGCCATTCGATCGACTGCTTTTTCTCAGTCGATCGACTGAAAAGCAGCAATTTTGAAGATATAAGCAATCAGACGTCTTTTCAAAAGACAACTGGCATCAGGGCTTTCTTCTCCAAGAGAGCTTCACCAAAAACCAGAGAAAACTTTCCCTTTTGATATTTTACTTATTTTAATTTCTATAATTCCTAATAATTAGTTATAGATTAGTTAAGCTAAGATCTTAGTAGTTTAATCTTCAAGCTTTGTTTTAAGTTTCCTTTGTGAAGAATCATTCAGCTTTCAAGCTTCTCCTCCTTCAAGCTTTTGTAATCACATACATTTGGTAATATCCTTCTATAATCTAGTTTTATTTTCATGTTATTCCTTTTTAATATTGTGTTGTATTTTGGATCATTAGTTTAGTGTTTCTTTTGCTTATCAAACTTTCAATTTTATTTTATAGCTTCCTAGCTTATGAACTTATGCTTTTAAGTTATAAAGTTATAATCAATTTCTAAGTTAATAAAATTTTATTAAGATCTTCCTTTTTAAACCCTTAATCAATGCTAAGTACTTTGTTCACTTATTCAAATAAGTTGACTTTGATTTTCCCTCCATTTCCCTAATTTAAAATTATTAAGTTTTAATAAGTTAATTAGTTTAAATTGATCGTTTTTAATATAAGCTTTAATTTCCTTTAAATATTTTAATGTTTTTAAATCTTAAGTTTCAATTTACATCTTAGTTATAAAAACTGAACAATGACTATCGCTTTTTAGGGTTAAATTAGCCTAATCGAACCGACGATAAGAACGAATAAGAAAACCGACGACCGATCACATCCATCCTCGAGAGACACGACTCATGACAACTCACCGCATCTACAGTCGACTCCGACTATTGCGGAGACGATTTCTAGAGCGTCGAGAAATCTTCGATCAAACGCCAATCGTCAAGATAAGCGCCGCTGACCTATCAGTAGTATTGTACTCGAGGAGACGTGTATATATGGTAACTGTCTCTGGATATGGACCGTTGCCAATAATGCCAAGGATTAGGCCTGGAATTGAGGCGGATTTTTCGGGATCTGGTCAGATACGGAAAATTGGAAGGATGTGCGAAACCCTAATTACACCCGGAAAAAGAGCTCAGACGTTTTGCAGATCTACCCCAACCTTTCTGGGGGGAGGATTTGATGTGTCATGAATAGTCAGACCTGGATTAGGGTAGACCTGATCCAGCGTCACTGGGAAAAGGACAAGGAGGCCTAAGCAGCTCGGCCCTATGGAAGACCTGACCTGATCTTCCTAAAGGAAGCTGAGGTAATATGTTGATATGGAAATTATGGCAGCTCAGGATAAGCCTGGTTTGAGAAGGATTCCTTATGAGATAATCATGAGAGCAGGCTCAAGGCAGGTCTGGCACCTTGATCTCCCCGAAGGGATCATCACAGCTCAGGAATTGCCCTGACCTGGTATGGATTCTCTACGAAATAATCCTAAGAGAATAGGATCAAGGCAGGTCTGATACCTTGACCCATGAGATAACCTGGAGAGAGCAGGATCAAGACAGGTCTGGTATCCTGACCTCCTAAAAGGGAACAGGTGGGACCACTTGTCAGAATTAGTTGCGCAACGGCCCTTGATTCATGTCCAGTTTTCCGAGATCCCGGATGGGGTCCCTAATGAGGAAAACTATAAATACCTTAGCCTCAAAGCTGAAGGAGGTATGTCATACCTGTGCATTCTTTTCCTTGCGCACTGAAATACTCCATAACGCTTATCTGACTTAAGCATCGGAGAGGTTTTCACCGGAAAACCTCCGGTGGTTCTTTTCTGACGTGTTTTTGGGTGCAGGTCAGGCGTGTACAGGGCGAAGTACTGGTCTCTGGCGTTAGTATATTTTCAGGGTGAAATAATATATATATATAATATATATATATATATATATATATATATATATATATAATTAAAAATTATATCCTGATGGGCTCGCCCGTCAGTATAATTAAGTGGGATAATTAAGAGTCATACTTGAAAATTTATTGATTTTCGTGTGATAAATAAAATTTTATTTGGTAAAATTGTCTAAATTAATGATTGGAAATGGAAAGAATTTTCTAAATTTCCACTTTTGACATAGATTTGCGTGATTATAGTATATTTTTATATAGATTTGTGTGATTATAATGAAAGTTGTTTGGTAAGTTGTCTGAATTCTCAATTTCCATTGAAAAGTAAAAAGTGAAAATAGTTCAATTTCAAAGAAGAACTCGCTAAACAAACATAATTTCATTTTTTTGGAATAATTGGGAAATGGAAAATATGGTATGGAAATGATTCCAAGAATTGAATTCTCATGATCTATGAAATTGCAGAGTTATTGGGGATCGATACACGGCCTTACACATTCAGTTATGCTGAACTCAGAGCTGCAACTGATGACTTCAATCTTGCTAATAAGCTCGGAGAGGGTGGATTTGGACCTGTTTACAAGGTAATAAGTTAGTTAGTTAGTTTTTTTTTTTTTTTTCTATAAATCTGAATTTTCATATGAACACTGTATTGATCAAACAGGGAACACTTGGCGATGGAAAAGTAGTTGCCGTTAAATATATGGAGAAAAAGGTTGTGAGCGATTGGTGGAAATTAAAAGACAAAATAAGATATTGTAGGAGTGGGTAGGTCATATATAAACCTTCGATGGAGTCTAACAAAAGCCAACTGAACTATCTTTGGAAATAGTAAAAACAATAAATTTATGACAAAATTTCAAAAGTAAAAAGATCTGAAATTCTGGAACTGTGAACTGTATACAGATTCTTTTACATTTCCAATTATGATATGATTATATTTAGTGTATTTAATATATTTGAAAGTGGAGGCTAGTCAATATATGTTTTACAATTTTTAAACTAAAGAATAAAGAAGTGAAATGTTCACATTGCATACCGAATCTTGGTCCTACATAAGTTGTTAGGGAACCTATGTGATTATATTAATAATAATAAATTGATGACTTGTGTTATTATTTACTCAACAATTTTGTATCTAAATTCTGAAGTTTCAATACAAATTTGAAAAAAAAAAAAAAAAATCTAATAAATCTGAATCTGAATATATATACTATATATATAATATATATATATATATATATATATATAGTATATATATATATATATATATATATATAAACTGATAAAACAAATAAGAAAAAATTATGGAGTCAGTTCAATAAATAAAAAAATCCTAATAACTATTTAATAAATTAATAAAATGCAAAAAAATATAAAATATTATAATATAATACTAAATAAATCCCGTGTGTGTGGTGATGACTTAATGTTTGAAGCTTATATAATTATTTAATAAATTTGAAGATATAAGACTATGAAAATAATATAGAATAAAAATATAAGTCGTTATTTTTTTATTATAAATTTTATATTTTATAATTTTCAAATTTTATATCTATATTGTGGGGAATAATACCTC
>BMAC01000289.1:446216-464908 GCA_014905375.1 Phtheirospermum japonicum | reverse complement strand
AGTGGAAGGCCGAATTCGGATGCGAGTTTGGAAGACGATAAGATATATCTACTCGAATGGGTATGTATTCTAGTTTGAACATTTGTGCAAAATTATCCTTGGAAACTACTTAATATCGCACAATTATCACTAAAAAAATAAGTGATTGCCAACTTTTAACTAGAAAAAAAAAAAAAAAAAAAAAGTAGTTTGTAGTGTTTACGATTACCATTTGACTTTTACCACTTATCCAAACATTCTCTTTTTACTAATTCAACTTTTAGCTTCTATCTGCATACGCATACTGTGAACTGCTTTTAACTTCTACTACAGTAAATCACTTATGGGAATAAAACAAAACTTTCTCGCAAACACTCCCTTAGATTTATAGCTGTGGTAACATAATGCAAGTAATTAAAGAATGTTCGATACGTTGTTTCAGGCTTGGAATCTCCACGAAAGCGATCGGGAAATCGAGCTGGTCGACCCGACTCTACAAAAATACGATGCGAATGAAGTAAGAAGGATTATTGGGATTGCACTTCTATGCACTCAAGCATCCCCGGCGTTACGGCCCCCAATGTCTCGAGTTGTGGGGATGCTTTCTGGAGACATCGAGGTGCCGTCCGTCACGACAAGACCTGGGTACCTTACCGACTGGAAATTTGACGACACGACGACCTTTGTTTCGGAAATCGATAGCTCGGTGTCGAACTCCGATGTCAATACGGGAACAAATACAACCACGACTGCGGATTATTCACCTACAAATCCGGCAAAACCGATGCTTCACGAGATAATTGGAGAGGGCAGATGATTGGGTTTTTCTTCATTTTGTAGTGTGTTTATTTATTTTTTATTTTTTTTGCTTTTCGTGTGCAATTTGCGTAATTTGCCAGTAACTCCTGAATAATTTGTTGCTGATATTTGTGTACATATTTATTACACAGAAAAGTTTTTCCAGATATGATAAGCATGTTGTACATTATTTAAACTCCTTTTATTTTACTTTTTCTCAGTTAGTACAAAGTACTGAGTTAGACAAAATTTAAATTAGGACCACCATTGTTTCTGCACCTTGATTATCAAAACCACTTTAAAAACTCATAAGAAAAACAATCCAACACAAAAACAGACTCTAAAAAACAAATCATCAAGATTATTATAAACAATTAAACTTGAAAACACTATCACAGCCTCATTTGACATTTATTTGGTTCTCAATTCCCTTTTATTCCATAAAGTTTCACTAAACCTCACCCAAAACGTAGAACAAAGAGTTCTACAAGCTATCATCTATAACAATGGCAGATCACCGTATATTCTACCACAAATCCAAAAATAAAATAGAATAGTTAAAAAAAATCATTAACCCCAAATGCAAACCCCAAACTAACTGCACAATATTACCCTCGTCAGACCCAACACTAAACAAGAGACGGTAAAGAAAAACATGGTCGCGAAATCCCGGGCCGACCATCTCCTGACGGGCTTGGACTCGACTCGCAAACTCTTAGCCCTCCGGAGCGCATCGACCTCCTTCAGCAGATCAAACTCAACGCCTTTCCTCTTCAATTCCTCAACACACTTGCTCAATAAAGACGAATCCTCTTTCTCTCTCTCTAGCATCTTCTCCAGATGAAATTCCACGTCGGATTTGAATCGGACGGCCCACATGAACCCGAGCGAGCATATCAGCGAGCAGAGGGATGGGATCCATGATCTCCGGCAGAGGTGGGACCCGCCGCCGCGGTCGGCGGCGCCGAAGAGGAGGAGGAGGGCAGTGGAGTGAAAGAGGAAGAAGAGGCAGTAGAGCTGGGTTATCTCCTTGCGGGTCGAATCGAGCTGGGTCTCTTTGAGGGAGATTCGGGTCAGGATGAGGTGTTGTTCCTTCAGCCATTGCTTGAGGAGGAGCTTGTGGGTCGGGTTGGAGGCGATTTGCTGGAGCGGGTGTGGATGATTTGATTCCATTGTTGGCAGTATATTTTGGATTGTGGTGTTAGAGAGAGGGAGAGAAACTAGGGGAATTAATGAAGAGAGTTTTTTCGTATTTAAGGGACGCTTTGATTTTTGAATTTTTTGGTTTTGCAACGGTCGAATTGTGGGTCGGTGATCTGACTTTTCATATTCAAACTAATGATTAATTTTTAGTCGGACTAAAGTCGGGTATCAAATGTTTTGGTAAATAGTTTAACATGATAAAATACTTTAAACACCGGCTTTCATTGGTAGAAATGATACTTTGCCTAGCATAGTAAGATATGAGGTGAAGAATTCAGACCAATTTCTCTATTCGTTATGGGGGTCGCCAATGGTTGTTACAGTAAATCTTCGTAATTTAATATTCAATAAATTAATAATTTTATTAAATAATATATTATGCCGGTCTCAAATTTGGGAGCAATGTGTTAAATCAAAATTTTAATTATTTAATATTCTTGATAAATTAATAAATTTAACAGTTTCGAAACTATTAATTTATAAAATATTTTTAGTGCATTCCGTTTGCTACTTTCTATTTTGAACAAGATAATGTGAAAATTGCGTGAACAAATATGAATAATTCTAAGACTTTGTTTGGTTTGTGATTGATTTTTTTTTGGAGAATAGTGATTGTGAGAAGTTTTTTTAAAAAAGGGTATATAAAATAAATATATCGAGAAACATGAAAATAGTAATTTATTTATCAAAATTGATTATTTTTGTTAGGACTTAGTCAATAATATTATTCCCGTGTATATTTCACACCATATTGTGGAGATTTAGTTTCCTTGTATATATGATGTAGTTGTATCTAGTGTAATATTTAATGGTGTAAGCAATACACCGAATCCTCATTGAAGTGAATTAATCTTATTCATATGGTATCAGCAGATGAACACGCTGAGAATTAATCTTATTCATATGATATCAGCTGGTGAACACACTGAAAACTCTAATCTCAATTCTTCTCACCTGTCTCACGTTATCTTCATGACTCTCGCTCTCAATTCTTTTCTCCCTTTTTCCGATGGCTTAACCGATCACCCCCACGCCGGTCTTCATTTCCACGCTCACGCTTTAGGTGATGACAAATCTTATGCCCATTAAACTCACATCCCCTAACTATCTCGTGTGGCATGGGCAGATTTATCCACTTCTTTTTATGCAGAAACTTATGCCCTTTGCGGATGACACTTCTCCTGCCCCGCCGTGCACCGTCACTTCTGATGGTGTCTCTGCCCCCTAATTTGGCATACGTCGACTGGTTCAGATTGTTCGAGTCTTTCTCGCCACCACTCTGACAGAGGAAGCAATGGCGGTTATCATTGTTTATTGTACTTTGACGATGTTTGGTCCACTCTTGCGATCACTTTCAATCAACACTGAAAAGCTCGAGAACTCACACTCAAGTATGAACTCAAGTTCATCAAAAAGGCCCCCAGAACCATTTCTGAATATGGTGCGGCCCTTAATGGCTTGTGTGATCAGTTGCTCTCCCTTATCTGTGTAATTGATAATATGGATAAATCCCATTGGTTTCTCTGTGGCTTGAGATCAGAATTTCAAGGCTTTCTACATCCCAAATCAGCCTGGTTCTTTTCCCACATTTCTAAAATTGTTAACGAAGGCTAAGTCTCATGATCTTTTTACTCGGTCACTAGAGCACTCATTGACGCAATCTGCTCCTATCAGGCCTTTTTCATGAACAATAAGACCGAATATCTTAGAGGTCATCGCAATTCCTAGAATTAGGATACTGGCCGTGGTTCTGGGAACCGTAGCATTGGAAAGTTCTTCCGCTTCACTGGACTCGTCCACCTTTTATTTCGAAAAACACTGTTGTGTTGGAAATGGTAATTATTTGCCTATTTCTCATATCGCTTCTCGTACTATATCTTGAGAAATATCCCTTTTGATGTCTTAATTGTTGCTCACATTACCAAAAATAGTCGTTAGTAAGCTCACAAATGGTTTTCCAGTAAATGTTGTGTTCATTGATACAATGTTTAAAATTCAGAATTAGGTCACAAGGGCCCCTTTGGCTCAGGGTAGACGTGGAAATAGATTATATGTACTTGAACGAGGGCATACGAGTCTTATTGCTGCTTTAAAGTCTCGTAGAGTTAAAGGTTTATTTGGTTTGTGTCATCGTCAGTTAGGACATGTTCACTTTGATGTTATTAAATTATTAAATAATTTGAGGGCCTTGTCGGTTACTTCTATTTTACCGAACCCTACTGCTTACTCATGTGGCCTTGTTGGTTACTTTTGTTTTACCGAACCTTACTGCTTGCTCATCTTGTCAGTTGGCTAAGAGTAAGCATTTATATTTTGTTACTAGTGCCAAACATGCTAGTCATGTGTTGAAAATTATTTATTGTTATTTATGGGGACCCTCTTTTATTAAGTCGTGTGATGGCTTTCAATATCATGTTGTTTTTATTACTGACTTCTCTCGCTCTTCGTGGTTTTATTCCTTGAAGTTAAAGTCAGATTTTTTTGATGTTTTTGTTAACTTTAAGACTTTGGTGGAAAATCAGTTTTCTTGCTCTGTAAAGCCTTTTCAATCTAATGGATGTACATAATTTACTTAACTAAGGATGCAAGACTTATTTCGTCATAGTGGCATCTCTCATATGTCCCATACACATACACCCACTCAGAATGGCAAAGCTGAGAAGAAACATCATTATATTACTAGAACTAGGCTATCTATACTATTGTACTGCTATTTATATTATTAACAGGTTTCCATCCTCGGTACTGAATGATAAATCTCCATACTAGTTTTTGTTTTACTCTCCACCCCCTTTAACAATTTCCACACATTCAGATGTTGGGTTTTTCCTTGCCTTCACGATGTAGCCGCTCACAAACTATCTCTGCATTCAATTCCTTGTATTTTTATAGGTTACAGTGCTCGTCACAAAGGTTTCCTCTATTTGGTTCCCTCTACTTTTTTGGCTCTACGTGTGTTATCATGCATAGTTTGATGAGTACTATTTTCCCTTTAGTAGCTCTAATTCGTCTTCATCATCTTGTGAGCTTGAGTTTTCTTTTCTGCCTTTTCAGATTTGTATTCGGCCCTACATTCTATCGCATCGATGCCTGTGTCACCCATCATAGCTGTGCCTGCCCTCCTTATATTAAAGATGAGCCCCTTATTCCATCATATCCACTGCCTGCTTCTGCTGTTCTGGTTCTCTCTCCTCACGGCTCACTACCTTCCCCACCACCAGCTCTAGCCCCTTTGGCTCGAACCCATTCTATGCACATGCGTGCTCAAGATGGTATTTTTAAGACTAAACATCCCCCTTTTACCACCTTTTTAGCTCACAACCCTTTTCTCTCTTTGCTCCACTCGGCTAAAGACCACAAATGGTTTAAATATGACACCAAGTCTCCTCATTAGGTTCGTGTTATGGATGATGAGCTTCAAGATCTACGTTCTAATCACACTTTGGATCTCATTCCTCATTCTTATGAGAACAATGTCATTGGCTCCAAATGGGTGTTCCGAACCAAATATCTCATTGATCGTTCTATTGATCACCAAGAATCTTATCGTGTGGCTTAGGATTTTACTCAGCTTCCTGGATTTGATTATGATTACACATTCAGTCCTGTTGTCAAAGCTTCACTCTTCAAGTTATTATTTCACTTTTTGTTATGAACAATTGGTCTTTGCATCAACTTGACCTGAGTAATGCTTTTTTTCATGGTTGTCTCAGCAAGCCTATTTTTATGGAGCAACCTCTGGGTTCACCGACCTAGTTCACCCATCATATATTTATCACCTCAACAATGTGATTTACGATCTCAAGCAGGCTTCGCGTGCTTGGTTCTAATGTTTTTGTGGTTTTCTGATCAGTTTGGGGTTTGTGGAAAGTAAGTATGATACATTTCTATTTATATTACACCATAACCACAATTTTATCTATCTCTTTGTCTATGTCATTGACATCATCATCATCATCATCTGTAATGACTCATCTTTTGTCACCTGTCTTATTGCCTAATCCACAAGAAGTTTGCCATCAAGGATCTTGGTCCTTTGAGTTTACCTACACCTCTTCTAGATTATTCTTGGGGCAATCCAAGGATGCTCGTGACATTCTTCTTCCGGTTGATCTTCTTGATTCGAAGCTAGTCTCAACTCTGTTGGTTACCGATAAGCTTTTTTGAATCGATGGTGACCCCTATGCAGATCTTACATTGTACTGTTCTCTTGTTGGTTCTCTTCAGTACCTCATTATCACTTGCTCAGATCTTTCTTTTGTGGTTAATATGGTTATTCAGTTTCAAGCAAACCCGACCACTGATCATTTTTAGGCTGTGAGGTGAATACTTCGCTATGTTAAATGCACTATTGCTTTTGGCCTTGACTTCTCTCGTGGTTCATATACTCTTTTAGGTTACTTAGATGTTGACTAGGCTCATTACCTAGATACTAGGCAATCTAATTATGGCTACTCCATCTTCTTGGGTTCGGATCTTGTTTCCTAGAGTGCTAAGAAGAAACCGACGGTCTCTCATTCTAATTGTGAGTTCGAATATAGAGCCATGGTAAATGCCACCTCTAAAGTCATATGGGTCACACTTCTCTTTCGCGAGCTTCATGCTTTGCCTCCCGTCGTCCCCATGCTTCTCTCAGATAGCATGAGTGCATTATTTCTGAGTCAAAATCATGTTGCTCATAAAAACTAAACACATCGACATCAATTATCAATTCGTTTGGGAACTTGTCACTGCTAAGCGCTTTATTATCAAGTTTGTTCATTCCAATCTTTAGATTACAGATATCATCATGAAGAGTCTTTCCCGACCACTCTTTGAGTTTTTTCATTCCAAGCTTTGTGTTGGTCCCCATCCACTTCCCGGGGTGTTAGGACTTAGCCAATAATATTATTTTTGTGTATATCTCACTCCATATTAGGGAGATTTAGTTTCCTTGTATATATGATGCAATTGTATCTTTTGTGATTATTTAATAGTGGAAGCAAAACACTAAATCCTCAATTGAGGTGAATTAATCTTACTCACAAATTTGATTGAATTTTCGATATTGTCAATCAACGCTGTCTGTTTCCAACAAAATTAATGATATATTTAGTGTTTTACGTAAAAAAAAAAAAAAAAAAGAGCGTGTGATTTGATAAATAAGAGAAACTGAATGGTGCGTTTTTAGTATGATTATGTAATAAAGCTAATATGTAGTTTTGGAAAATAATAATGGTTATTTAAAAATCAAGAATAAGTATACATTATATTGGCAAAAATAATATGCACAAGAAAACCACGAAAAAGAAAAATAATATTTTTAGGAAAATCTACAATTTTCTTTACTATCAAGAATAACCTAAAACGCCCTCATTACCTAAAAATATTTTTGACAATCAAGATATAAACGTGCACGCGCGCACACACACACAAATATATATATATATATATATATATATATATATATATATATATATATATATATATATATATATATATATAGAGAGAGAGAGAGAGAGAGAGAGAGAGAGAGAGAGAATTTCTCAAATGAGAACCTCTCCAATACGTGAGAACCTATGACTCAATCTAACACCATTAGTTTGTATTTGATTGGTGGTCAAGATCTATTATTCCGTTTGCATACCTTTTGACTTGCAAGGGCGTGGGGGTCATTCTATTTTCCTCTCCTCCATTAGATCATGGCCAATAAAATGTCTTCTACATAATTAATAACTCTTCCCCTTCTCTTCACCAATCTAAAATAATAATAATAATAATAATAATAATAATAATAATAATAAAATGCTATGGTGGGGTGCAATCACAACCACTGCGATTCATTGGCAATATTAACAATATCATTGTTGACTGTGAGTTCAACAATGATGGAAAGTCTCATGGATAGGTCGTAATATGAAATGTGCAGTGTGCACATGTAAAAGAGCACCAAAAGTTGAAAGCTTTAAGCTTGAAAGCAACATGTCTCTTGGATGATATATTATGTATTAATTGCTTAAAAGATACAAGTGTCAGCCACATTATATAGGGCAACTCAATACAGAAAACCTAGGATGACAACTACACGTGTCAAGCCACAATAGAGTATGCACAACCCTAGATAGTTTAACGGAACAAATAAACAGAATAATATGTGACAGCTAATATGACAAAAGTTCAAGGGACTGATTCTGCTATGGAGCTGTGCATGGAAATGCAGGTGGTAGTTCTGACATCCTATCCTGTGGCGACCTGGTCCCTGGCGACCTCGTCTGGAGACCTGTGGCGACCTCGTCTGGTGACCCGGCGAGCTGATCTATTCTCTTTTCAGGCCCCCTCCATCCGAGCGAGGTTCGAGAAATAACCAGTAGCTTTTCTCTGAACCCAGTGAATGATTGGTTAGACAGTGGCTTTGTAAAAATGTCAGCAACCTGATCAAAGGAGGGTATGTGTTGAACCTTAATTATCTGCCCCCCAACCTTTTCTATGACAAAATATAGATCGATTTCAAGGTGTTTCATTTTTGAATGATGCACAGGATTTTTGGCAAATGACACAGCACCTAAATTGTCCACCCACATAATTGGAGGTTTAATCTGGGATATTTTAAGTTCCTTGAGAAGTGATTGTAGCCATATTATGTCACAAGTGTCTTTTGCTAACCCCCTGAACTCAGCCTCTGTGCTGCTTCTAGAAACAACTCCCTGTTTCTTTGAACTCCATGTGATCAGGTTTCCTCACAAATAAACACAAAAATCCTGTAGTAGATCTTCTGTCATCAGGATAACTAGTCCAGTCAGCATCTGTAAAGGCTACAAGCTGAGTAGATGGGGAGGCTACAAATCTCAATCCATAATCAGTGGTTCCTGCAAGATATCTGAAAATCCTCTTCATTTCTTTCCAGTGCCTATCAAGAGGGGATTGCATAAATTGGCTGATCGTGTTCACACTGTAAGACAGTTCAGGTCTGGTGATTGTCACGTATTGGAGGGCTCCAACTAAACTTCTGTAAGCTGATACATCTGAAATAGGTGATCCAACAGTCTTGGATAGTGGAGCATTAGTAATCATAGGTGTAGGAATTCCTTTTGCTTTATCCATGTTGGCTCGTTTTAACAAGTCCTTGATGTAGCCTTCCTGTGACAAAAATAGTCCATCTTTTGTATACTTGAACTCTATTCAAGGAAATAATGTACATTCCCCATATCTTTAAATGTGAAGAAACCACCAAGATGGTGATTAAAAATCTGAACTTCTTCTTCCTGACTACCTGTGACAATGATATCATCAACATAGGCCATTATGATCATGCTTGATTTATTATTGTGCTTGTAGAATAAACAACTATCTGCCTTGGATGTACAAAATCCCATGGAATGCAGAACAATGCTCAGCTTGTTGGACCAGGCCCTGGATGCCTGTTTGAGTCCATAGAGTGACTTTTTCAACTTGCACACAAGGTTGTTGTCGTTCCCTATCTCAAAAATAGGTGGTTGTGACATGTAGAGGTCTGTTTCCAAGTCACCATTCAGAAAAGCATTTGCAACATCAAGTTGTCTAATGCATCATGATTTAGAGATAGCCAAAGACAATACAACTCTAATTGTAGAAGGTTTGACAACTGCACTGAAAGTTTCTATAAAATCAAAACCTGGTGTTTGTGTATCCTTTTGCCACAAACCTAGCTTTGTATCTATCAAGTGTCCCATCAGCATTCTTCTTAACTTTGTAAATCCACTTACATCCAATAAGCTGCTTATCTGGAGCCAAAGTGCTGAGTGTCCAGGTCTGATTCTTAGAAAGAGCATCCAATTCCTCCTGCATGGCATATTTCCACTCAGGAGTACTCAAGGCCTCCTTTAAGCTAGTAGGTTCCTGCATAATTCCACTTAATTGAAAAACCTTAGGCTTTTAGATTCCAGACTTTGACTTGGTGTTCATGTGATGTCCTCTTTGTTCATTTCTCATTGGTTCCTGAAAACTAGTGTTAATGGTAACAGTAGAAGGTACATGAATACTATTAATAAGCAAATTTACATAAACTATACCACTCTGAAGTTCATCTTGGGACAAGGATGTGGAATTGTGTTCAGGAGAATGATTGCTATTTGAGTGGTTTGAAGAATGATGTGACTGGGGTGTTTTATCCATGTTAGGTTCAGTATGAGAAGGTGATGAATGGGATGAGGTTTCTGAATGGAAAGTAGTCATATTTTCATTGATCTGAGGTAATGATGGCATGGTGAAAGAAGTAGGTACAGGTGATTTGATGACATTGTCTCCAACATTGGTTTCTTTAGAGAATGGGAATGGATTTTCATCAAAGACAATGTGTCTAGTGATGAGAAGTTTATTGTTTGGCAAGAGGACTCTATAGCCTTTATGTGAGTTTATATAGCCTATAAAAGTTCTAGCTATGCTTCTAAATTGGAGTTTGTTGGAGTTGTAGGGTCTCATGAAAGGGAAACACTTACATCCAAACACTCTGAGGTGATTAAGGTCAGGTTTTGTTTTAGTGAGGATTTTATGAGGGCTTTTGTAACTGAGATATTTAGAAGGTGTTTTATTTATTAAGTAAACAACAGAAGTCAAAGCTGAATCCAACTGTCTTTGGGGAATGTGAGAAGTGACCAAGAGTGCTAAACCTACCTCTATGATATGTCTATGTTTCCTTTCAGCTAGATCATTTTGTTCATGGCAACGACGCCATTTTGTTAGAGTAGTTTTCGTAGTGTTGAAATATATCAGCGGGTTCATGTCTTGGTATTATCGGAGATCGATTCAATTGAAGGATTCAATGTGTTTCAAGCTTTGAAAAGTAAAGGAAAAATGAAAATAAAGCAATTAACCTAACTAAACTAAGCTAGAAATTGAAATAACAAGTTGGTCGGATGCCTCGGTCGTATGCCCATAATGAAAATGCAAGCAAATAAAGGAAATAAGCAAAAACAAGCATTGTTTCACCAAGTACAAGCATGCATGCACAAGGTACAACTATGCATAAAATCCAAAATAATGCAAATAAGCAAAAATTGAAAGCATGAATGGAAAGAGGAAGAAAAATTAACGCGAGAGTTCAAAACTTTAAGGAAAATAACAAGCAACAAAGAGTAGATCTAAGATTTAACCTAAAACTATGCATGCAAATTAAATTGCAAATAAAGCACAAGAACAACTCAAAATCAAGATGATCTATGATCTAGATGTGTCACTCATCTAGATTCCATAGCCAATTCTTAAGATCTAACTTGAATTCAAGGTGCTAAGACAAAAGGCATAAATGAAGAACAAAGCATGGAAATAAAGCATAAAACATGAAATTGAAAGGAAACTTACTTGAATTAAGAAATGAAACAAAGGTTGAATGTAATTGCATCAAAAGTAACAACCCAAAGGAGTATTTGGATTCTTCTTAGGCTTACAAACCCAAGGAGGTGCTTGAAATTAAATCTAATCTAGAAAAGGAAATTACATCAAAGCTTGAAATTAAATCTAAAACCTAAGAAAGAGAGAATTATCCAATAGCTTGAGAGTAATTTTGATCCCAAACCCAAGTTAGGGTTGGGAAGGGAGTGATATTCTTCAATGGTGCAAGGTGTGGGCTTTATATAGTTGTTTGTAGGGGCAAAAATGTCAAAAACACCAAAATTCCCGCAGCCCTCAGCGTTGCAGTCGATCGACTGCTCAGTCGATCGACTGAAGGGTAGTCGATCGACTGCTCTATTGCATGACGTTGGCCTCTGCCCGACAGTCGATTTTGGGGCTTTTCAGTCGATCCGGTAGTCAATTTCTGGCTTTGTAGTCGATCCTGGATGCTTTCGGGTCGAATTTCTCGTTTTATGGTCCAAAACATCCGCCGAGTGAATATAATCCTTTTGGCCACCTACAAAACAAGAATATGAGCTTAAAAACCCAAAAATAGCACAAACATCTCACATATTGTACTCTTAAAGCCAAAAAGAAAATAAACGAGAAATGACTCAAAACTACTAGACACGACGCTAAACCCTAACTAAAAATACGAGAAAAAACACAACAATTACATGCAAAACAGGTCTGTAAGGACAAGACATTTTGTGCTTAATTCCATGGTCAAGAAAGAACATGGAAAGGGCTATGAATTCCCCTCCTCCATCACTTTGGACAACCTTTACATGCTTTTTATAATGAGTCTCAATGAGTTTATGAAAATGTACAAAGGCCAAGTGTATCCGGATGCATGATCAATGAAGCTAACATAATATGTGAGACCACTGAAGGACTTTATGGGTGCACGTCCCCACAAGTTAGTATGAATCAAGTCAAATAGTTCATAACTAGAACCAGATTTAGAGAAAGGGAGCTTATGAGACTTTGATTGCAAACAAGGAACATACAGAGAGAGTTTTTCATTAACGGAGAATGGTATATTACAATGAGTGAGAGCTCTTCTAACAATATCAAAGGAAGGATGGCTTAATATAGAATGACATAGCTTCAAACTTGGCTTATTCTTAACTTCTATAGAGTAAACAACTAGATGGCCTTTATTCATGAGTCTCTCAGATAGGTGATGAGGTGTTGACTTGGAGTTAACGAGGTTGAAGTTATAAAGTCCATTCCTAACAATCCCTTAGAGTAGCACCACTCTTGTTGCTTGATCCTTCACAAGACAAACATTGGGATGAAACTCAAAGAAAACATGATTATCTTTGGCAAATTGACTCACACTAATCAAATTTCTTGTTATGTGAGGGACATGGAGCAAATTCTTGAGAATAAATGAGTGAAAAGAATGAGCTTCAGAGGATTGAACAATAGAATTGTCATAATGATTGATATTCAAACCTATGTCATTACCAATATGTACTTTGTTTGTTCCTTGATATTCAGCTGCTATGTTGAGGTTTCCAAGATCATTTGTGACATGGCTGCTTGCTTCTGAGTCTGGAACCAATTGAAGTCTACAGTGGACTGTGATCACTGCCTGTGATGTTAGCCACATTCACATTATGATTTCCAGTTGATCCTTAGCTTTAGTTTGATCCATATGAGCTGCTGTTGTTGTTTATGTTGGCTGGGGTGAAATTGAGATCGGTTCTGTAGAAGCATTTTTTTTGAAGTGTGGTTATTATAGTGGAAGATTTGACACCTTGTTCTTGAGTTGTCATATCCTCTTCCTCTTCCTCCACTATTTACTTGATTAATAGATCTGTTTCTGCCTCTTCCTCTGGTATTGCCTCTGCCTCCTTGGCCTTGTGTGGTGAGATTGACAGAGAAGGATCCACTATCATTCATACTGTTGTTATAGTGCGCTTTTGTGCCTTGAATTCTTGTTTCAAAGCTCAATAGAACAGAGTAGGCCTCAATCAGTGTACAAGGTAGCATTTTTGTGGATAGGGACACCAATACTGGATTATAGTCTTGAGGCAGTTGAAATTGGTCAAAGAGCATTAAATGCAAAAAAAGTCAAAATTATCAAAGAGGAAAACTTCATACATCTTTTAAAGACTAAGAGCATGTCTAACTAAAAAGAGTAAAAAGCTTGAAAGATCATCAATGGAGATTTGCAAGAACAAGAACAAACTAAAATCTAGAAATTAGAAATTGAAGAACAAGCAAGAACAACAACACAAACTAAATCTAACAACCAACACAACAACAATAACAACAATCATCAATAACAACACAAGGGAAATTAGAGGAAAGGAAATTACCAATTACATTCAAATCAAAGCTCCAAATCTTCAAACTACAAGCTCCACAAATGAAGGAGGTGTCACCCACTCCAACACTTGCTTAATAACAACTACCTAACAACTAACTAGTTAAGCTAAACTAGATTAACCACTAAGCTAACTACACTAAACTAGGATTTATCATTGCAAGGAAGGTAAAAGCTTGGAGGAAATGGAGCAAGCCCCAGATTCCACCAAGGAAAGGGTTAGGATAAGGTTGGAGAAGGTTGGGCTTATTTATACAAAAATGCAGGGGCAAAATCGTCAAAAAGTGATAAAATCCCGAGCTGGACTGCATCTCAGTCGATCGACTGAGGAGCAGTCGATCGACTAGGGTTCAGTCGATCGACTGCTTTCAAAAATTGGCCAACCTTACTGGACTCCAGTCGATGGTCCAGTCGATCCTGATGAGTCAGTCGATCGACTGGTTCGGCTGCTCCGGCTCAATTTTCTCATTTCGCTCTAATCGTTCGCCAGTTGTCGCTCCTCATTCACGCTGTGTTTTCTTGCTTTGCCCGTTCTAATTCGAGTCGAATGGGATGCTCCGAGCGTGCGCGGGGACCGCTTGGTCATCCTACGGCCAAAAATACGAAAAAGGGTAAAAATGTACGAAAAATGACTAAAAGCCGCACAAAGGCTATAAAAACCTAAAACTAACAAAATAGGCCAAAACGACTCTTAATACCCATAAAATCAAGCAAAACACACGCGAATGCGACATAAAAAGGTAACAAAAATGCGTACAAAAAAGTACAAATCAGCAGTCTAGAGAGAACATACAAAAGATGATCTTTTTCACTCACTCTTTCACCTGCAAAACCAAGGAGATCGCATCAACCTTTGATCTTATTCAGGTACTCTCTCATTGACATGTTTTCCTTTCTGATGGTCTGAATTTATAGCCTATATTGCAAGATCTTAGCATCATTCTGGCTAGAAAATGTTTTCTCAAGACACTGCCATATTTCTTGAGATGTGGTCAAGCCAACTGTGGTGACTAATATTGTCACGCCCCAATTTTCAAAAAATGTAAAATTGATTTTTCATAAACAAAACATTCAAAAACAAGGGCATGAGTTTTCAATAAATCAAAATCACAATAAAAATTGAGCGGAAGCGTGATAAAACTTAAACATTTATTTAAAAATTGGAAATTCACTTAATGAATCAAAATAGTAGTACTCGGACTGTTCAAGGAGTTTTAAATAGAAACACAAGTCTCAATCTTTATTTGTAATTTGACATAAAATTAAGATACCAATTCATAGAAAGGAAAATGAAATAACATTGAAAATAGCATCTTCGCATCCACCTCCTCGTACCACATCCAACTCCTCAACCTGAAAAGTTTGATAAAAATGGGTGTGAGCTTTCAACTCGCTCCGTGGGGACTTGTTTAGAATCACCCACCTTTAAATGCTGTTTCGTGAAAATGCAAATGTAAATGCTCGTGCTTGAAAATCCTAGTTTCGAGAACCCTCGTTTCCTACATTGAATACAATAGCTTAACTTAGAACTTGGGTTTAAAAATTAATTTGGAATAATTGAAAAGATAATGAATTCGTAACCTTGATTCGAACGCCCGGTCATGGAATTTAAATAAAATGGTAGACATGAATGTTTTTGGTAATGTTCATGAAGTTGGAGGGCTGGAAAGAAGATAATTTGGAAGTTATGTGGGCTGGAATAGAGTTTCTTGTAAATCTGGGGGCTGAACTTGGGGTTTTGGGTAAAATTAAGGGCTCAATCGAATAGGATCAATAGTTCTAGGGTCAATTGGAGATATTTTGGAATTGGAGAAATTAAAAACCCTCCTCGGCCCCAAATTACATCTGCCCCATTCCTTTTTCTTTCTTTTCCTTCTTTTCTCAGAAATCCCCCAAATCAGAAATCGGCAAAGGCGCAGCACCCCCTCTTCCATCGGTTGGCGGCGGCAGCAACCCACGGAAACTACAAGCGGTGAAGCACCGGCGGAGGCGGCGATGGCAACCCGTAGTGGCTCCGAGCGGTGACAGCAACTGCCGGCTCGGTTGCCAGTGGTGTGGAGATCGTTGGCTGCTGGTGGAGATTGACAGCGACTCGGTGGCTGACTCAGGCCGTGGGCGGCGGAGGCGACTCGGCTGGTGTTCTCGTGGGACCGCTCGGTGGTTTGAGTCAGACGGAGGTGGCTTCAGGTTTGGGTTTGTTATGGGCGATGCTCGTGGTGGCAGCACGACGACGAAGCCCGACCTTGGGCCCGTTCGTGCTGCTCAGTGATGGTTCGGTGATGGGTTCGCTTCGCCGGTGGCTAAAAGTTGGGGGGTGGCGATCCGGCTGCGATTCAATTCGGTCGACAGGGCCTGGATCGGGTGCGTGGGGTCACTTGGTGGCGGGTCGGCTGGTGATTGCAAGATCGGCTGTTTGGGTTTTGGATTTTGGGCTTGCTGACTTGTTCCTCGGTAGTTATGAGTTTTGTTGAACAGGGGTTCGAATGGTGGTTTGGGATTTTCGTGGCTGTGGTGGTGTCTCGGCGATGGGTTTGCGATGGTGCTGCAGTCGGGAATGATCGGGACGATGGATAATTTGGGTTGGTGGTTGGGATCGGCATCCGATTCAGTTACAATGGCTGCCGTAGAAAGGACTAAAAGAATGTGTTCTTGAAAACTTTTAGAAGCACAGGAATAAGTTTTACCTCATGCGGCCGTATGAATAAAAAAAATTGTGCTGGTTTAGATTTGTTTATAAACCATGGATGGTTTTAAATTTGGAAAGTTAGGGTTGTAGTTGGTAAAATCGGGCTTTGTGGTTGGGTTTTGATTTGGGTTTATTTAAAACAAAATAATAAAAATAATAGTTTAAATTTAGGCTTGCTAGTGGGCTTGGATTAGACTTTTGTAAATCCAAATATTGTTATTGAGTTTGAGCTTTAGTAAAATAAAAATAATATTGTTTAAATTTGGGTTTTGGTAAAAATAAAATAAAATAAAAATAATGTAATTGGATTTGAATAAAAGGCTTAGTGGACTTGAAACTATAGAATATATTAAAAAAGATATTGGGCTGAATATTATAAGAAAATAAAAATTTGGGCGTTACTAATATGCTCTCAGATAGGGAAGATAAAATCCAAGAAGCTAGTAACTGATCTTGTCTGCTCCGTAACAAATATGAAGGATTAGGTGTTATTGATTCAGAAGATGTGTTGGGTAAAAAGGGATCTAGAGGGGTAATAGAGCCATTAACGTATTGCTCAAATATATACCCTCTGATAGCATCAAGAATTTGTTGTTTATAAATAAGATGATTTAAATCATTGATTTGCACGTTTTTGTACGTATTTTTGTTACCCTTTTGTGTCGTGATCGCATGTGTTTCGCTTGCATTTTTTGGGTGTTAGGAGTCGATTAGGCTTATTTTATTAGTTTTAGGTTTTGTAGCTTTTGCGCGGTTTCTATTACGTTTTTCGTATATTTTCACTCGTTTTATGTTTTTGGACGTAGAATGACCAAAGCGGGACCCACGCACGCGTATGGCATTCTAATTGACTCGCTATGCAATGGTCAATCAAAGATATGCAAGGGAACACAGCGCGCGAAAGAGTCGACGATCGGCGGATGTTTTGGAGCGAAAAATGAGAAAACCTAGCCGGAAGCAGCCGGAATCGACTGCAAGGGCAGCCGATCGACTGCCATGCTGGTTGATCGACTGAAAGCGGCCCGGATCGACTACTCGACAGAGGCTGGGACGTTTGAACAGACAAGCATTCGATCGACTGAATCCAACCGATCGACATTCAGTCGATTGACTGAAACGCTGCCGATCGATTGCCTCAAAGGAAATTTTGAGATTTTTTGGCATTTTTGATGATTTTGCCCCTACAACTATATATATATATATATATATATATATATATATATATATATATATATATATATATATATATAATATCCCAGCCTTCTCTCCACCAACCTTATCATCTCCTTGGTTGATTTTGAACTTGTTCAATCTCCTCCAAGCCCCTTTCACTATTCCATTGTATTTTTAAACCCTATCTCATAATCTTTAGAGTAGTTTTAAAAAGTTATTATTAGAAAGTTGTTGGAGGAAGGTGACATCTCCTTCACTTGTTGATATTGTTGTGGTGAAGTTGTTCTTTATCTTTTGAAGTTTGTAAGCCAAACCTTGAAGTTCCTTTGGAGTGAAATTGGTAGTAATCTTTCTGTTTATATTTTGTGTTTTTCTTGTATTAGTGTAATTGTTTGTGTTGTTAGGTTTTAACTTGTTTTGTTTTTCCTTACATTTCAAATTTTCAAGTGTAGGTTCTATTGCTTGTGTGTTGCTTTTTAATCTTCTTGTTTGTAAAAACTTCATTGAAGCACCTCTTGAAGCTTTTTACCCCATTTAGCTAAACAAACATTTGGTCATTGAAAGACGAATGGGGCTTTCCTCTTT
Source organism: Phtheirospermum japonicum (assembly GCA_014905375.1). Lineage (NCBI taxonomy): Eukaryota > Viridiplantae > Streptophyta > Magnoliopsida > Lamiales > Orobanchaceae > Phtheirospermum > Phtheirospermum japonicum. Next base: position 446,801 of record BMAC01000289.1, on the reverse strand, counting down.
GATAAATTTGACTTCTTCCTACTTAATGCTCTTTGACTTCTTCAAATTTTAAAGCTTAGATTTTCTCTCCATTCCTCTTTTCAAACTTGCAAGCTTTCCTTAATTTAGTAGTTTTAAATTTACTTAAGGTTTTTACTTAGGGTTTATTTAATTTCCTCAAAATAGTTATTTTCAAGCAAACTCTTAACATTCTTTAACCTTTGCATTAGTTAATGTTTGCAAGTTTTCATTTCAATTCAAGCTCTAGCATTAAGAACTCAAACCCAAACTAAATAACTTATTGCTTTCTTAGAGTAGATTAGTGTAATTTAGATTAGCAAGAGATTAACTAAAAATACCGATTGCCGATAACATCTATTCTCAAGAGACACAACTCGGGATTCAACTTACCACTCTATAATTGACTTCGTATTATTGCGAAGACAATTTCTAAACTAGAGTGCTAAGAAATCATCGATCACTCATTCAGTTTTACACTGATTAATTGAGACTGGAGGGAAACAGGTTGAGAAATTTGTGTGGTTCACTACTGCAGAAAGGCTTTTTAATGGCGGTTTTTGAACCGCCTTTGTATCGACCGCCGTT
>BMAC01000289.1:400180-445571 GCA_014905375.1 Phtheirospermum japonicum | reverse complement strand
AATCCACATGAGCGAGCACATAGAGTTGAAAAACAAATCAAATCGCTAACATAATGAACTAAGCTCGAGTTCCGCTCAATTAATAAAAAAGAATAAAATACATGTACGACTTGAAAGTCCCTGTCCATGTATATATAATGTGCATCAAATTAAAGTCTAACATAAAAGCAAAAGTGTTTTTCTGGGAAAAACAGATTACTAATATCAGCAGCAGCCTAGCACATATTTGATCATCGTCACTTAATCATATTTTTCTGGGATTGCTACGATGACCTGCCCTTCACTCAATGCTTCGAGTCAGCAAGGCAGGCCGGGCTTCTTCGCTACAGCTACGCCGAGGAGCGTGATCTGTACGTCGCCGGATCAAAACTTAATAGCTCTGATACCATAATAGGAAATGTGCAGTCTGCACATGTAAAAGAGCAGCAAAAGTTGAAAGCTTTAAGTTTGAAAGCAACATGTCTCTTGAATGATATATTCTGTATTAATTGCCTAATAGATACAAGTGTTAGCCCACATTATATAGGGCGATGCAATACATAAACCCTAGGATGACAACTACATGTGTCAAGCCACAATAGTTTATGTACAACCCTAAATAACTTAACGGAACAAATTCTAGCAATAATGTCCAGAACTCAAAAGTTGAGCCCACAACACCAAAAATATAACTAGTTAACTCCATTCGTCGCTCTCAAACCTGAAACCCAAAATAACAAGTTTTTCAAGCATTTGACTTTTATATTGAACTATTCATGCCTTCACAAGGACCGAGCTACTTTTTTTTTTCTTCTCTTGTTTAAGTAAAAAAATATTTTTAATAATATTATAATGTTTGGACAGGTAAATCTCGCCATGTCTTTTTCCTAGTTTTTCGAAATGATTATTAGATGTGTATATTTTTTTTAAATTTTAAAAGTGAGAAATTTAATCCCCACACAAAAGATACACAACCACTAATTGTTGTTCAAACATATGTTAAAACTAGAGATATTGAAAAAGGTTAAAATTGGCCGATTATTTAACTGGCGAGTATTAATCGTCGATTAACTGGCCAAACCTTAACCATAACTCACTACAAGAAAACAATCAAATTCCAACGGCTAATAAATCCATAAGAATTTCCAATAAAAATTCCAATAGTGTAATATATCCATTGAAAAATTCCAACAGAATTCCAATAGAATGTAAAATGGTTGGAATAATCCATTGGAATCAATATTCCTACGGAAATCCCAATGAGAATATAGCCGTTGGAATCTTCCAACAATTTTTAAATGGTTGAATTTCAAAAAATTTCGGTCATATATCTAGTGGTTCTTGACTTTGTGTTTTAAAAACTCTCCTTTAAAAAAGAAAAAGAAAAGGTGTGTTTAAAGAAACTACATACCTAAAATAAATTAAAATCATAATATCGTTCTTAACAACAAAACCTTCATTTTCTCTAGTATTAAGTATTTGAAAGTCACCTTTTTTATACAAAAATATAAACTCTCAAATTAGCTGAACTACCAAACCGTGAGCCCTATTCTTCATCGAACGAACCTATCACATTCTCTCTCACTAATCACTAGAGCTGTCAAGATGGGTCTGGCCCGTTGGGTCAGCCCGCACCGCCAATAATAAGGTAGGGGTATGGGTTTAGAACTCAATGGCCCGTCAAGAGGCGGGCCTACATGGGCTGGCCCACTCGGGCCACGGGCTTTGGCGGGGCGGGGCGGGCTGGGGGTGGGTTGGCCCGTTGCATGGAGAAAATGATAGATTGGGTGATGATGCAGTGACTCATAATTAATGTGTTTTTTTTTTTCTTTTCTATTTTGTTAGTAATTTAAGATTGTTTTGGCTTTATGAACTTGTTAGATTATTTTGTTATAAATTTTTTTGATGGAAACTAATTAGAACTTATTATGCAACTAATCATTATGGCTGTTGGTTTATGAATTTAAATTTTGGATGAGTAGATTAAATTTTATTTATTCTTTTTGTGTTTCCTTTATATTTTTTTGACATCTCTTAAAAAAAATATTCTGAACTTTCATGTTTAGAGAGTATAAGAGATATTTTATTCAATTCTGCATTCAAAAAAAAAAAAAAGGGAAGATTAACGGGCTAGCCCGCCCAACCCGCGGCCCAAGGTGGGGTGGGTTAGGGTTGGGGTTTTCTCGGCCCGCCATCATGTTGGGTTGGCCCGCCCCGCCCCGCCAAATAGTGGGTTATGACGGGTTATGGGCTGGCCCGCCCCGCCAACCCATTTTGACAGCACTACTAATCACAACCCTTCGATCTCTTTAACTTCTCATTCGCTGTTCCTTTGACCGCCGCGACATCGATTGACCATGCCATCCTCTAAATCGCTCTCTCCGTCGCCGCCATTTCCAATCTGTAACAACACAATTGTCAAAACCCGTGCAAAGAAAATTTTCACCTCGATCAACCTCCTTTCTCGTACCACCGGGAAACGATCGGCCGTAGCTTCACGACTGGCCATCATCCTTCGCCGCGATCGCCGCTGAATCAAATGTTGAACTTCGAGATCACCACCGAAATACTGCACTTTGGAGCCGCCGCTCGCCTTGAATAACATATAAGTAGATGCATCGAATAGCACTCTCTCTTTCTCCATTATTAGGGTTAAATTAGAACTCCAAATTTAATTCTAAGAAAAATCAAAATGATACTTTTGTGTGTGTGCAATTCAAAATTATTGTCAGGCGAGACGAATTTATCCCCTACACTACATGTCTAATTGGTGAATTGCCCTGGAACTAGATGCTATGTCTAATTGGTGAATTGCCCTGGAACTAGATGCTTCAGAGTCTGCCTCGATAATCATCAGAAGAATGGAAACCCGATCTCATGATTGGCCCCTAAAAAACAACTCTAGATGAAAGCTTTTGGGGCCATAAAAGGATATTTAGTTACCTCTTCTCCAGTTTTGGGTCATGCCTTTTAGATTATAATCAATCCCAGGAGATTACTATTCCAGATATAGAGCCTAGAATATTCAAGGTTGTTCCTTTTATTATTTTATTTTTATTTCTTACTTTACATATATTTAATTTTGACAAATAAAACTCCTGCTGCATTTGTTTGTTTTCATTATTATTTGCATTTTTTTGTCCTATATTTGAAATCTATTATTTCTTCATTTGTTTCTTTGATTGTCTAATTTTTATTGTGCGTTGTTGATTGGCTTTTGGTTGAATAAAATGATTGTATTAGAACTTATCTATAAATTGTATTTGGTTAAATTGGAAAACCATGCTCACAGTGACCATTGTAGAAATCACAGTAGTGGGGAATAGCCTACTCATTTTATAGCTAATCAGTTGATCTAGTCCACGCAATGTTTTCATAACTGGAAGGTATAGATTTGTTATAAAATTTAAAATATTTTTGATATCATTTCACCTGAGAATCCTGGGCGTGTAATTAGACTGTACAATGGAACTCTAATCACTCCAAGAAATCATGAGTTTTTCTTGTTATTAGCTTTCTTTTGAGATTGAACTTCAAATATTACTGCTTACATACTGTCATGTGCAAATTAGTCATGTCTTGGTTCAAGCTCCTTGATCAGTTTGCAATTGTATTTGGTTTCTCAAAAAACAGAACTAAGAGAAAATATATTATAAGAATGAAAGTGCTATATGTTATGCTTGCCCAACTGAAACTACAATTGATTTAGATGTCTTGATACAGTACAAGAGGACTTGGCAAAGCTTTGGCATGCGAGTTTATACTTTCAGGTGACAGGATCGTCGTTACTTTTCACGAGTAAGCAATTAATGTTATTCAAGTTTGTAATTTGCATGTTTTTATTCCTCTCTCTTTCATGCATTTATTAATTTCTGCTTGGCTTTTTTGGAGACAGTCCTAAATCAGTGGACATGACCATCAATGAACTATCTGAGAATCTGAAGCAAGTCACAATCGCTATTGGTGGCTCATCCAGAACACATTTATGGCATGAAAAAGTTATGGGAGTTTCATGTGATGTCTCTAAACCTGACGATATCAGGAAGTTGGCAAAATTTGCTGTCAATGAACTTGGCTTTATTGATATTTGGGTAAGAAATTTGTTTTATTGTAATTTTTCTTCTTGTTATTTTTGCTGAATGCAGTAGTTTTTCCAGCAAGGTTTTGGTGTAGCCTTTTCTTCAAACTTTTCAATATTTAGGTGTTATTGGTATGACAGACACCCAAAGAAATATTTATCATCTTTCAAATGAGGCATAACACAATCGAGTACCACGAGACCAACATAGTGCTCATCAGACATTAATTGGTTTTCAATATATAATTGCTTCACGTTCCGTAGTTATGGTTTTGTAGTTGATGCAAACGTGAAATTTAAGGTCAGAATTGACATATATGTTTCTGTTTTACCAATGTCCAAGATTAATGTCCGAGGAGACATCTTCCAATAATAACAATATATACATGTTGCACACTGCCAACCAAACCATTTTTTAAACACTTTTTTCATCGACTCCATACTTTGCCATCGTGGCTGAACATTCCATTAGGAATCACATGCGTGACACATGCTAAATTTATTGCACTTTTCCATCTAAACTTCTCACGAGTTATCACATCACCATTTTAATGAAAATGTTAAAAGGATATATCTTTATATTAAGGTATTTTTATCTCTTTTCTATTTATTTTTTTTATCCACGAATGAAATATTATTAGTAGTATTTATGTAATACAATATATTTTCAATAGAATTTAAATATTTTATCTCAAATATATATATATATATATATATATATATATATATTTATGACATTGTTTACTTTTGCGTTTAATTTTTTTATTTCTTCATAGTTTTACAAATTCCTAATGTACTGTTGAGATTTAGTATTGGCTATTCGTTTTACTTCTGCTTGAGTTTAAACTAGTTCATTTCTTTCTAGTTTTTATTTTATTTCTTAATTGTGAATTCCGATTGATGCTTTGTGAATGTAGGCTCAATAGATGTTGAAGAAACTTAAGGTTGCACAGAAAGCAGTAGCAATGACTCAGGTGCTTGTTTACTTCATTATCACTGATTGAGACATTTTCATAAATGCCTCCGATCTTTGTTTCATTTTTGTTGTTGTTATTATTATTATTATTATTATTATTATTATTATTATTATTATTTATTTATTATTATTATTATTATTTTCATTATTATTATTATTATTATTATTTATTTTTATCTTTTTTCTTCTATCAGTATTGCAACTCCGTAACAGTTTAACTGCAAATACTCCCCCACTCAGCTTCGCTTCACGAAGAAATCTATAAGGTTTAGCTTAATTACAAAAATAAAAATCCACTTATCCTCTAAATTTCTGAATACACCATTTAAGTTTGTATTTTCGTAAAAAATACCTCCCCTGAATACAGAAGTTTGTAATTGTGAAGAATATTCAGACTTTTTCAATTAGAATAAGTCTCGAGGGTATTTTTTGTAATTATTTGTAATTATATTTCCCATTTATTTCTACTTTCAGCTCCTTCCAAGTTGTTCCGAAGTAGTTATAGAGGTAGTGAGTAATTAAAAGGTCACAAGTTGATCAACGGGAAGAAACTGGAGGCTCGTGAAGTCCGGCCGAGCTTCCTTCCTGAAGTAGCTTAGCTGGAGAGCTCTGTATTGCCTGCTTTGAGGAGTGGTGGACTAAAATGGCTATACCCAAACACGTATTGGGAGACCACCTTCAAAGGGTTCAGTTATGTACGATCTGCATCCCACTGATAAATGTACATAAAGCTCTGTGACTAGTTTGAGTTGCTGTTTTTGTTTGGAAAATGATGAAATACTTAAGTTGTAGTTGTTATTCGTATGGTAAATTGTGATTCTATTTAGACACTAAACTTTATGTTTCAAGACTGAAATATGATCGTTAGAATACCTTTATTTGTGTATCTTCTATCGTCATAACTATTAGTTTACAGGGTTTTATTTTTCTTATGTACTAGAGGAATACATATGGGCGACCTTTTCTTTTTTACAAAAATTCCAACGGACAAATCCCCATTGGAATAGCTGTTGGATTTCCACAATTACCTCTGTTGGAATACCGTTGGAAACTATTCAAACGGAATGTAAACCAGTGGAATAGTTGTTGGAATTGACGTTGGATTTTATTCCAATGATTTGATAATCCTAACGGACATTAACCGTTGGAATTTCCATAGAAAAGTGTTTTCCATTAGAATTTTGTGGGAATCTTGAGGTTCCAACGACCATTTTTCCAACATGTTTACCGTTGGGAATTCAGTTGGAATTAGGCATTCAAACCGAAATTTCTCTGGATTCCAATGGATTTTTTCCGTTGCAATCCGGTAGTTTTCTTGTAGTGACCGAATCGGTGCGGAACAGGTTAAGGTTAAGGTTACGGTTTAGGTTGGTTATCGAAAAACCGGCTGTTAACCGCCGAAAATTTTAATTGAATTTAAAAACTTATAAAATTTGAATAATTGAGATAAATAAATAATAAACTAAAATAGAGTTAGAATTAGAACTTAAATAAAATTTAAATAATTTAAAATTTGAAGTAAAAATTTTTAAAAAAATATGTTTTTTAAAAAAATGACTTCATTTTAATTCTAATATTAGAAATTAAAATTAAAAATTAAAAATTTTAATATTAGAATTAACTTGCCTATGTATCCTCGTAGAGGAGTCAAAGTCCACGTAGTTCAATTTTTCTTTATTTTGATAAAAAAAAAAACCTGTTTAAAAAAAGGACTTGATTTTAATTCTAATATTAGAAATTAAAATTAAAAATTTTAAGTTTTAATATTAGAATTAACTTACCTACGTATCCTCATAGAGGGATCAAAGTCCACGTAGTTTTTATACTTAACTTATTTACCTACGTTATGTGGATAGTGGAGGAGGCTCGTCTTCTTTTATTCGTCGTTGTCGTTACTTCCCGAAGTGGTATCGTAATGGTCGCTCTCTTCACTTTCATCCAATTGCAGTTCTTGTTCTTGTTGTTCAGCTTTGACCCAATTATTCATTGACATTTGATTTTCAAGATTTTTGAGCAATAAGTTAGACCATCGATCATTTAAGACAAAGCCTCCCGTGCTGAAGGCCTCTTCAATAGAAACTGTTGAAACAGGAACGACGAGAACCTTTTTGGCAATCCTAGAGAGTGTAGAAAAAATAATGGCCACTCTCGACCAATACTGTACAAGATCGTTAGTACCATCGGGCTTTTTCGGGATATTTCTCGATTCCAAAGTCCCTAAATAACTTTCTAATTTCATTGTTCGACTAACACTAGCCCTTTGCCTTTTTCGCTGAGTATCCTCAACCAACCTCGTATATGGGGCTAGAGCTTGTCGAGGGTCGTTGAACAGTGATTTTACATTAGAAGTGGTGGGGAAGGGGAAGGTGACACATTAACATCACTAGAAGATTGATTATATTCATGAAAAAGGTTCTAAACCATCGAGCCGATAATACGAGCCTAAAATTTTTGCAATCAAAAGAATATTGAGAATGTAGAGAAAATATTTGATCCAATTACTCAACATGTTAGCAATACATTCACCCAGTTCAGGTGAATCGAGTAATGAATTAATAATAAGTACAATATGAATACATTGATCAAGAAGTAATGTGTAGGTAGGATAATAAATATCGGATAAAGTCATGGTGGAGTTGTTAAAATCTTTAAAAGGGACATCATATTATCATCCCACGGATTGAAAAATAAAACGGAATCGACATTTTGATTAGCAAAAAATGCACACAATGCTTCTGTATATTCAAAAGAATCATTAATCAATTTATAAGTCGAGTTCCAATTATTTGGCACATCAATTGAATTTTTTTTTTGGAAGCATACCATTGTTTTGGCAATATTATTGTCATGTATTTGCAACCGAATCTATTTTTGTAATATGAAATACTGCACTCCTAATGGATATATTTTATATTTAAAAGTAGTTATAAACCATCTTGCACACATAAACTCAAAATATGACAAATGCATCTGACATGAAAAAATTTACCTCTAATAGAAAGTTGACAAAAAGCTTTTAGATTTTTTAAACTAGCGGTATTAGCGGTGCATTATCAAATAAAATTGAAAAATTTTTGTTACCTCGGATAAAATAGTGGTTATTAATATTAATATTAATATTATTTTTAATTTAACAGGGGGTAACCTTATAATTATATATATTTAAGATTAAACTTGACAATTTCTAATTATTCGGGGTATTTAATAATTTTTTTTTTCTCATTGTGTATTTATTGATTGCACCTACATTTAAAAATTGGAAATCTCGTGGCTAATATGCACACTAGATAAAATTTTGAACTTGTGCTCAGGACGGCATGTAACAAAAAACAGACCAACTTGACCATCATCTTGCTACGCAAAAGCAAGCAGTTAATGCTGGTGATAAGATCTTCATTGAGAAACCTTTACCTCAATATTCAATAATTCAAGGATCCCTTTTACCTTCATCCTAATCCCTTATCTCCTTTGTCATTTCCAAATATATATGCGCACTAATATTTTCAAGACAATCATGCATCGTCCTAATTTAGTGCATAATATACAATGTCTCCTATTTTTCTCTACATTTTTCTCCTAACATTTCATTTTCACTCAATCCAAAAACCAGGCCTTTTAACCAAGGTAGATGACACGCTGACACAAATCGAATGCCACAACGCAAATGCCCCAAAGGCGTGCATCCAATGCCTTAAATCCGATAATCGCAGCCAAAACGCGGATAAATACACAATTGCTACACTAGTCCTAGAATGCCTAAGCAAACATGCTAACAACTTAGCTGGCAACATGTCGGTTTTGGCTAGTCGAATTTCGCAACATAATGGTTCAAGAAAGGCCTATGAGGACTGCGGACAATCGTTTTTTAAAGCAACTAAGGAGTTAGAATCTGCGGCTAAAGACATCATGAATGGTGATTATGACGGTGCGGATAGATTTGTGTTTAGTGCACGCATGTGTAATTTAGAATGTTATGGCAATGTTGGGAACGTTGATGAGTCCAAAATCGGGGTCCCTTTTGGAGTTAGATCGGAGATGATGGCTTTTGAGGAACTTTCCGAGGCTGCTATGAGGATTATTGAAAGGTTTTAGCCTTTATAGGAAGTTAATTATGGTTAATTGGAGTATCCAATTGTGGTAAATAAGCTTTATATATCTGTGCAAACTAAAAGGCCCATTAATTAGCTTGCATTTCTTCTAAATTGACATTTATGTGCTAAAATTGGAAAAATCTCGTGTTTGTTTACTATATTCGTCACTTTTCAGAAAAAGTACTGATATTGGCTATCATCAAACAACGTCTACTAAGTTCGTCAATTCATCAAAAAAAGGTCCAAAGAAAGTCCGATCGGACTTTTTTGCTGACGTGGCATGATTCAATACTTTCTTATCATTTTTCTTTAATTTTAATCATTAAGTTGACGGAAAAAAATTGGGTGGCAAATTCATTTTGGTCCATTATATTGACCATATTTCAAAATAGGTACGTGACATTGACCATCCTCAAACCACGCCTGCTAAGTTGGCCAACTGATCAAAAAAATGTTCAAAAAGAGTATGATCGAGGTTTTTTGGTGATGTTGTATTAATCTATATTTTCTTATCAATTTTCTATAATTACAAAAATTAAATTAATTACAAAAATCTGTTTTGCTCTCCATTTTCTTTTCTTGTTTTTCCTTTAATCTTTCCGTTAATCTAAATAATAATATTTTAATCAATAAAAAATTAATATAAGTCATTTAAAAATATGAAAACATAATATTAATATTAAAAAATATATAATAAATATAGAAAATTTAAAAATTATTTATAAGAGATTTTCTCATATAAGTTTATATATATTTTTTATTATTTTTTAAGATTCATTTTATCTTTTCATATTTATCACAGAGTTTATTAATTTTTTAGTAATTAAAATTTTAATAATAAAAAATCATATAAGTTATTATATTAATTTCATATTTTTTAAGATTTAATTTATGTTTATATATTTACCATTGATTTGTTTTATTTCTTATTAATTAAAATTTATTAATTTGATAAAAAGAAAAGAAATGAAGGTAAAACAAGTATTTTTCATCAATTTAATATTTAAATTAAATAAAAATAAAAGAATAATATAGAACCATGCCACGTTAGAAAAAAACTCCAATCAAGGTTTTTTGGACCTTTTTTAATGAATTAGTTTACTTAGTAGATATGATTTGGCGATGGCCAATTTCACATACCTTTTCTGATGGCCAATATAGTGGACCAAAATAAAAATTTTCCTAGTTTTTTATTTTTAATTTAATACTTAAAATTAAAGGAAAATGATAAGAAAGTATTGAATCACGACACGTCAGCAAAAAAGCCCAATCAGGCTTTTTTTGGACCCTTTTTGATGAATTTACCAACTTAACAGATATTTTTTGATGATAACCAAAATCACGTACCTTTTCTGAATTTGACCAATATAGTGGACCAAAAATGAAAATCTTCAGCTGGAAATTAGTTAAAACACAAACATATTTTTGAATAAATCATGCATGTTTTTGGACGAGTGAATGTCAGGCCCAAAAAACAAATACTAACTAAACACAATTGCACACATAATTTACATAGATAAGTCTGGTTTAAAATACAGTAGAAAGTTACCAACGACGACTCAAAGACAAAATGTACAAAGCTTGGAGCACTTATTTAATGTACAACTCCTGAGTTATAAACCAACATTCTCTAACAACCACATAAAGGACAAGAAGTTGTTACAAGGAACCTTAGATGACAATACAACCTTCAACTTGAAACCCAAATTTGGAATCGCTTGCCCTATCGTCGACATATGGAGAGTTTAGTTTGACAAAAGAGAGCTTGAGTTAAAGGAGCTCAGTGAGTAGCAGAAATAAATAATAATAAAAAATATAAATGTTATTTTTAAAATATAAAATTTTCGTGTATGCATCAACAAATAATAATTGATTTTATCAAGACATTATCATATTGTGAATTTTTAAAAGAAAAAGAATTATAATATTAACTATTTTTTTATTTCTTCTTTTTTTAAAAAAAAATCAATACAAACAGTTAACAGTGGAACAGACAGGAAAATCTGTCTCGTTCTCAAACAGTCAGTCTAATCGGTGAGTGTCCGGTTACGAAACTCTATAGGTGGCTCCTGCGCGTAGCACTTAGTTCCCGAAGGACTCTAGAGGTGGCTCCCACGCATAACACTTAGCTTTCGAGCCAGATCAACTCACCATAAACGTAGACTCGATGTCGATCAAACATCGACCCATACGTTTCCACTCACCATGAAAGGTGACACTCCGGGCCGAAACCTCAGTCGCATTATCCCTCCCAGTAGGCTCGAAGTCCCTTTAGCTATGGGATTCAAACACAGGGTACGTCATATTCCGAAATATACCCAAACTACGACCCAAATCCTGTCGTCGTCTCCGACCCAACCAGGAACAATGAGAATAAGTACCATGAGTAGTCGAGTAATAACCACAGACAACTTGCTCAATTATTTGCCCAAACAACTCGTGCCTGACAGATACTGACAGTTAATAACATTTTTCTACAATTTAAACAAATTTAACAAAGTTGTCAAAAATCAAATTTTATTTATTTGACATTTGAAATTTTCCGTTATCATGCGCTGCATTGTTAAAACAGTCATAACTTTCTTAAAACAGTAGATAAAATATGATTTTTACAGCGATATAAAGCTAACACATCAAGTTACAACTTTTATGAAGACACTAAAAACTAACAAACAGATTACGAGGGTGAAAATAGTGTAAAACCGTGGAACAAGGCTGCAGAAAACTGGACAGCAATTTAACAGTGTGCAGATTTCGTATTTTAAACATAAATCCTAGTAGAGATTAGATAACTGAGTGATTCCAGCGGATACATACACATAAGACACATCTCTACAACTTTCGTGAAGACACTCAATACTAAAAGACAGTTTAAGATGGTCAAAACGGCTTATGAACAGATTGTCCTAAACATGACAGCAAACATATTATTCGTCAATAACCAACAACTAACAGAACCAGCAACATAGGTCAAATACGAGTTCTACATACCATTTCATCACCATATCCATTATAAATAAGCATATAACAGACGACACAAGACCCTTTATAATCACCATAATTCAGCCAATGCATAATACAAAATATAACAAACCAAGCAATTCAACGAATACACGAGCAAAACGTATTAAAACACCGAACGCTATACGTACTAAACATGGTTGTGCCCTGAATGAAAATCCTCAAACCTCCAGTTTAAAAAAAGTTACTCGCGTATATAATTTGATGATTGAGCTATCACCGGAATAGTGTGGTTGTCGTGCGCGAGTCCTACACATGTCGGGAACTCGATTAAAACTTCGACTGACAATAACGAATTCTGGAATAAATTGAAGAACCATAAATTATAACCGTAAATAATATATAATTATAAGAATATATATAAATATGAATACGGTTAGTTCGATTACAGCCCGTGCCGAAAATAAAGGTTGGCAACGATTGGTCGAGCTCCAATTTAGCATCGACGATCGGCTAGAAACAAATGTTATTTAATATGATTTAAATTAACTTAACTCCGAATAATAATTTTATTAAAAATTCAGCCCCGTTTCTGTCCCGTTTCTCTCTCGACCACTTAGTGGCTGTCCTCGGCTCAAATTTTCCGGTGACTACGAAACTCGGAGCAGATTTTCAAAAATAAATTAAAAAAATACAAAGAACCCTAGGTTAGGGTTTAGACTAGAAAAATTCACCAACCAAAGCCCCAACCTCAGCACTCATGGCTATCCTCGGAGGTGGCTTGAACAGCTTGCGACTGTCAGTGAACTTTCAATCAATTAAAAAAAAATTAAAAAATATATATATATATATATATATATTATATATATATATATATATATATATATATATATATATATATATATATATATTACATAGAAAGTATGTTAATATAACATGCAATAGTATAAGAGAGAAAGAGAGGGAAAAAATAGATATTTGGCCGGAAAAATCATTTTCCGGCAATCGACACGGTGGCGGCCGGTGGTCAGGGCTGGAAAGAAAGAAGAAAACATAATTCCTACGACTATGAGAGAGGCTGGTATTTTAGAGAGAGGGAGGTTCATACCAAATGATTTGTGATGCCAAAATTTGTGAAGGGAAAAAAATCTTATATACTATGGGTTAATGGGCTGGCTATAAAAACAGGCTGGGCCGAAATCTTTAAATAAAATGGACCTAAAAACAAGATTGTTAAATTGACTTGAGGGATTGCTTGATCCAATGTAATGGGATTAATGGATTAATGTGATGGCTTGATCCAATTAAAAGAAAAAAAAATAATAAACAAGTACCATATAACACATAAAATTATCTATATCACCTAATTGATATAATAAAATTAATACAAAGCACATGAAACAATTAGATAAATTATCAAAATCCATTATACCCTATAATCCAATTTACCTTAATAAACTTGTTATATTAGTACGGGGTCTTACAGTGAATCATCCTCAATATAAATAATTATCAACAAAATCCAAAACTATCGGTGAATATCAAATATTTCTATGCACAATTAAATAATTTTTGTCGGTAATATTGGGTAATTTCAAAGTTCTATTTTTAGTGAGCATATTGGCACGAGCCTACTCCTTGGCTCGGGGCATGGCAGCGAAATTTGCCCATGCGGCGCCGAGCATACCGACTCACTAAGATCAGAAGAGCTCCGTGGCATCTCGGCAAACCTATGTATATAAGAAACACAAGATAAGATAAAAGAAAGAGCGAGAGTGAACAAGAGCATGTTGGAGAATAATAGTTATATTAAACTCCTTGAAAACTTGTTGATAACAATACAATAGGACGAAGGGCTTATTTATACTAAAACTACTACGCTAAGGTTAGGGTTTCCCTCCTCTTAGCTACTTAACTAACCTAATTAACTAGTATACACAAAGCCCTAGCCGTCTGCCCACAAATAAGCATGGAAAACCGCTTGCTAGAGTCCTAACTGACCTAAACTCCAAAAGGAAAGTAATATACAAGGAATCGTTATAGCTAGGGACACCTCCACTGGATTTTAGCTTCGGCGAAGAGCCTAGAGCCATCTAGATTCTTCCGACGTCGGATGGGCTATGCCCGTGGTGCTGACCTTTAGCGCTAGGGGCCGACCTTTTGGTAGCTTCCGGAAATAGGCCGACCAGCTGCACGTCCCGGTCCACAAACTGGCATAGGCGCTTGACTCGGCGGCCAACTTCTTTATGGCTTCGGCTCTTCTTGCATATCTCTTGGGTCGAAGTTTCCATGCATCTTCCCTGTTGGCCCACTCAGACAAGTCCCGGATCCAAAGGTCATCGGCGCAGCCTGCCTTCCATCAGTACGAGGTGATCGCTCATGTCGGGGACCTCTACGCGTAGTACTTTGCCAATCCTTAAGACAGAGCACGGTGTCTCGGCATCTCGGGTGACGACGACAATCTGACAGATATTGCCCGTGACATCCTTCCCCACCAAAGTCATAGGCGGCATCGATAAGACAATCGGGTGGTCACACAACTCTTCTCCATCATGGTGAGTTATTTCGCCCTTGGGATCTGATAGCAGCTAGACTGACCCCATCGTGGGTTGTTCCATCAAGGCCCGGAACTTGTCGATATCTCCCCTTAATTGCCAGAGGTTGTCCTCTCATTCCTAAGTGTTTTTTGACTCGGGTAATCCCTTCCACCAGACCAGGAACTCCGTGCTTGGCGGCACGCCCCTCCTCTAGACCTCCCATCAAGCTAGTACCTCCTCGACCTGCTTGTTGAATGAAGTCACCACTGCCGTAGGAGCTCTCTGGGACAGGCTCCTAATGGGATGTTCCTCATCACCTAGGTAGGCTTCCAATTGACTAAAATGTACTACGGGATGTATCTTCAGCCTGTTGGGCAGTTCTAGCCGATACGCTACATTGCTCACTTTTTAACTAACCATAAAGGGACCCTCGTATTTCCACACGAGTCCTTTGTGCACTCGTCGTAGGGTCTTGAACTGCTACGACATCAGCTTCAGCATCACATGATCCCCTACTTGAAACTCTACGGCCTGGCGCTTCACATCCACCCATTTCTTCATTTGCTTGGCCACCTTGTTCAAAACGGATCGAGCAATCTCCACCTCCTCCTGAATGAACCTGACGAGAGTGTATAAAGGGGCTCACTTTGACCGTCAAGAGTAAGGAACATGTTCCCTTTCTTTGTTTTTATCTCGTCGTATTCCATTCTGTTCTGTGAGATTTGAAAATAACCGTCAATACCTCGGTGCAAGTCCTGAATAATCCTTTGCTCCATAGCCCAGGGGCTATTTACAATTAGCCAATTAAGAATTCTCAGATGTATTAGCACTGCATTTTTGATGCAATCATCGATTCTCTCGAGAGTTCACAATTGCCGCGAGCAAATATATTAATGACGAGGAAGGCATTTTTGTTATGCTACTAATACTTGTACTTGCTCGCCTATTCTGCCCAAGCCTGGTTGAGGAAGATTTTCGGGGCGTAAAACAAAAAAATACGCTGATGGGCCGGGGGCAWACTATGTGTAATGATTCCTTTATTCACGAGAAATAATAAATAAAAAGAAAAAGGCATTCCAAAGACCCACACCCAAGTTTCATAGCCTTTGATCCGCTATCCCGATCACGATTTTCCTACCCCCACAGGGAAAGTACTTCCCTTTTTGGCCGGTTGTGGGCGAGGAGGGATTCGAACCCCCGACACTGTTGTTTGTAGCCACGTGCTCTATTCATCTAAGCTACAGGCCCCACCCCGTCTCCACTGGATCTGTTCTCGGGAATACCCTCAAAAAAGGAACCTTTCCTCTCCCCACCCATTTCGGGTTAAGAAGATGTGAAAGCACGTTTATCTCTTAAGAACGGTACATTCCGAGGTGTGAAGTGGGAGAGAAAGGGTTGTCATAATTGGGGTTTTGAATAAGACGACCTTTTGGTTTTTCAGTTTTTTCATTGAAAAAGTCATAAGAATGAGACGTGTTAAGCTTTTTATCACCCTGGCGATTCTAATATATAAAAAAACCATTAGGTTCATAATATTCATTTGTGTATGTAATTTGGACAATAACAAAGGAAATACAGATGTCATGTCCCATATGTGCTGGAGTGCTCCAAGATATATGAGACATTGCATGGCCTGCATCAACAACTTGTACGTTTAGCTTACCAAAATATTAAATTAAAAAAAAAAGACCTTTTTTGCATCCTTCTCATAAATAGAATAGAAAAGAACTAATAATTTCTCCTTGTAAAAGCTATTAATATCTCTAGTCATACCAAAGTAATAGTAGATGAGGGCCTATCAACATCAATATCCAGATTTCCAGGTTAGGGATCAGCATGAGAAAATCTAAGTCTTTAATATATGCGATGGATGGGACAAATAAATAATAAAATTGACAGATAATAAGATAATTATCAGGTAAATACTCAAACTTCAACACTCTTGTTGCTGTATAATCTTAGTGGACCATCTAGGAAGAATATACAAAAGTTAATTTTCTCAATAAGCAAAACTCAAAATAGTAACAAACATAATTAAGAAGCATATCAGAGCAACAAGATAGGAAACATACAGGTACTCAGGAACCACTTTATATATTGAAAATCCCGACAAAACTCTCAAAATGTTTAATTAAATTTTGCAAAATTTAATCAAAACATAAAAACATTATTCTTGTTTGCAAACTCTAAAAAAAAGTGATTCTTATCTTCTAATAAAAAAAAAATAGGAGTATTTCTTCAGTTAAAAGCTAAAAATCACTTTTTTTTAGCATTTGCAAACAATCCCATAACATATTAACAATATAGTTTGGAAGTACACACACGTATAATATAGTTCATCCGACTAGGATCAGCTCCGGCTTCGACTAAATAATCCATGCAAATCACCATCATTAGTGGCAAAGTTCATTCTCATAGCCAACTCCGATTCACATATCTCAATTTGCATCACGATAACAGAATCCATTAACTAGTTTTAAAAAGTATATTCATATACCTTAAAAATACGAATATTGAAAATTTCAAGAAGTTATCCATAAGAACAAGAGCACAAAATCAGCTAACCTCAAGGTGCTTAGTAATAATTGTTTACCCAACGGAAAAGTATATCCTGATGACTTCTATAAGGGCTTGTTTTCTATACGTAGTAGCCTCGAAAACTCAGTTGCATGAACTGTATGAGGTTCTGGGAGGTTACAAAGGACATAAATGTCCCCAATGGAGTTGTAAATCTGTATGCTAGGAATAATAGATCCTTTTATCTCTAGATTACATACTTCATTCTGTACATATTCTTAACATAAGTCAATCCTAGAAATTTAAATTTGTTAGGGATAATTACAAAAACCACCCCTAGGCTTGGAGTACTTACAAAAAGACCCAGAAAAAATTCAAAATTACAAAATACTCCTTGAAGTTTGATTCTGCCATAAATTCAAGGGGATATATTAATGTTTTTCTTTTTATGTTTTGATTATAAAGAAAGAAAATATAAAACAGAATAAAAAATCTAGGGGTTATTCTCTAATTTTATAACTCTTATAGATATATATTAAATATTCCAAACCTCAGGGATGGTTTTTGTAATTATCTCAGTTGATTATAAACATTCCTCAAACTACATTCACAATGAAGTATATTTTCAAGGATGATTACCAAAACCACCCTTGATATGATATTTAGCCTAAAGATATATTTGGTTATATTTCAAAATTTCACACAATCTCATCAGCCAAAAACTGATCCCTACTAATTTACGATTAATCACAAAAATCACCCTGAAGTTTAGAGAACAAACCTAATTTTCTTTCAAAGTTACAAATAACCCAATTCAACTAATGAATAAAATGGAAAAGTAAATTATACAAAACTAGAATATCGTTGTATCTTTAATGGTGAAAAGCATCATAAATTCTTAAAACGTTATGATAAAAAACTGTAAATAAAGTCAGTAAAAATAATAAATAAATAATATCTCAAAAGCTCTACGAATCAACAAGTGCAAAAAAAATAAGCATCTTCATAATCCAATTATATTTTATAATAGTATGAGAATAACATGAGTAGTTGACAAAGATAACTAACAAGTAGATAACAAATAAAATTTCAAAGAATGTTACTGCCTCAACATGGTCATTTCCATCTTCATCTGTCCATGTGCAATTAGGAATTCATTGTTGAGCAGCACGATGCCTGCTTTATTGGCTATACCCATTAATAGGGGATCTAATTCTCACTCTCACTCTCACCAATTCAATTCAATAATCTAATCATTTATTCGTTATTATATCAATCACAGGAAACTTTCATAACTGTCTCAAGTTATAAACAAGATTAGAATAAAACCTGATTATCATTTTGAGTTCTATCAAGAGCCTTCCAAATATTTTGTACCTAAGAAAATAATTAATCAGAAAGCATATATGTTGAATGAAGTTAAGTCATAATTACCGGGTCGGGACTAATACTTACTCTTTTGGTTGGAAGATAAGTTTCTTGAAAATATGATACCTTGCGGCAGCATCAATTCTGAGCCCAGCGAGGATAATGACACTATAAGAGGATCATTTAGTAAATGTCACTGGCTTATATTGTATGTTGGGGCGTCAAATGGATGTTCAACCTTAGAAGTGTCTTTAAGAGTCTTTTTTGAGGATTAACAAGTATTAGTGAGCAATGAACAAATTTTCAGTGATTATCATTTTCTAGATAATGGTTATAAACTTGATAATTATCAAAGGAGTCAAAAAAAAATTAAAAATAAAAATAAAACAATTCTTTTCCAAATTCAAGGATATTAGTATTTCAAAATCAAACCTCGGACGGGATATGTTGAGTTGACTCAAAACTTCTTGAAGTCGATGACCTAACAAAGCCATAAACCGTAATCTTCATGCCATTATCTCAAAAACTTTCAAACCCGATCAAGCATTCACGACTCTACCTTTCCCAATCCCTACAAACAAGCACAATCGTAATATAAACCAAAAATAATCACTGTCAATCAAAACTTACTCATCGAGTAAAATACCCAACAAAATACTAAAATTTCATGAAGATTCTTTCAATCGACAAGTTTAAAATTGGCTTATTCATCTGCTACACTTATATATTAATATAGCATGCACAATAAAATCCCATATTTGCACAATTAATTATAAATTACGATTCTCATTTGTGGAAATACACCAACCAGCGGCTCTGTTGGAGTTCAGTGAGGTAAAATCTGCAGCGTAGGCAGTATAAGTTCTCACAAATCCATGTTCTAGTGCCACCTGAAACCTACCGCAAGAGTTTGCTAAATCAATGGCCGAAAAAATGATGCGTGGAAAAGAAATCAGAACTAATAGCTTTAATGGATTTCATTCTTTATTTTTCTGCAACTGAGATGCTGCCTCAAGATTTTTCCTTTTTATCTTTTTTTTTTTTTTTTAAATTCCCGTTATTCTGCTGAAACCCTAACATTTAGCCATCAGGTTTTTCACTTTGAAAAAAAAGGAAAATCAATAAGAAACAAATGCAGACAATTACATCTAAAGTAAACTAAAGAACTCGGAGATTCATATATACTAAAGGGGATAAGCGAAGAAGATGGTCTAAGAGACTAGGGTTTTTTAATCTAGAGATTTCAATATTAAAAAAAAAATTAAAATAACGGAATAAGATGGGATGCCAATGTGATGGGGGCTGGGGTGCATTGAATACTGCTGTAGCACACAGACGATGGTAGTGGAGGCTTGAACAAGGAATGGAGGCAGCGCACGCAAGACAGAGTGATGGGAAAAGCACAAACAGAAATTGGAGGCAGCGTGGGGATGGTGATAAACTGCTAATTAAGACTTAGGATGTTGTGGATACAACCTGCACAGGTTTTCATGATGGTGGCGTGACAAGAGCATAACAAAAATGGAGGTGATATTGATTTGGAAGAAATTGAAAAAAAAAAAGCACTCGGGATCTAAAAAGAATGGAATGGTGAGTAGTTGTTTTGAGGTTTTTAAATTTGGGCAATTTGTGTTTTATTATTGGGAAGTTCTACGGACGGGGCATGGTACCGTGAAAGTATCGTAATCATTTCCTTTATTATTATTTTATTTTATTTTTGAGAGAAGATTTGACACCAGTTATTACAAACAACCGACGTCAAATATAAAAATCACGTCGATTTTTAAAAAAACGATGTGAGATTTTCTACTTAACATCGATTTTGCTAAAACCAATAGTAAACTGTATAGGCAAGCAGAGACAAGAATACAAATAAGTAATCAAGAAAGTTAAAAGTGCGTACCAAAGACCATGTCCTTGATATGAATCCATGAAAGTTGGAGTTGAAAGAAGAGCAGGTTTTCCTAGCAAATTCGGAGATCTGATTACTGGCAAAAAATGATGAGAAAAACTCTTATCTTTTTTAGGAAGTCTGAGTGCAGTGTAAGGGGGAGGCCTGTTAGATGTGTTTGAGTACTTATAAGAAAACTGAGTGGTGGAAATTGTGCCTTTTAAAATATATGGTTAAGATTCACTACAAAGGTGTCTTGGAACTCCATAAGTTGTTCAGGGGTTACGAAAGCGCGTATAAATTGAAGTGTCGTGGTGTGTATTGAGTGCGCGGTTGAACGTTTTTCTTAGTCTGCTCTACTCACTCTTGTCCCTTGACCAAGCAGAGTTGGGGGACTCTTGATATGACATATAATGTTAGCTCGACTGAACTGTCTTGAGCTAAACGGATGCCTTACCGAGCTAACAATCCTCAGCATAGAGTGTGCTGGAGGCCAAACTGATTGGAAGCATTTCACTCATTCTGAGGCAAGCTTAGCCCAGTGAAAGGATCATCCCATTGCCTAACTTATGAGTCTTTGGATCCCAACAACTATTAGGTTAGAGTTAGGAATTTGGAAAAGAGTCCCAAAGGAAGAATATCTCTTTTTGGTATGGAAATATCTAGTTTTCTTCTAGTGACGAGATTCCTTACTTATTGATCAAGTCAATACTTATTATAAATGGGGACTTAAGCTCACATCCCAATATAAGATCTCTTTACATACATTACGTATATATTTGAGTGACTTCACATTCTACTTGAGTATCAAAGTTTCTACACCAGGAGCACCCCAGTGCATTATTTTGCAGGTCGGTCTAGCATTAGCCGAGCAGCCTACCAGATTAAATAATGTTTGACAGTAGCAGAAAAAGGTCGGACACAGCTCAATCAGATTCTTGAGTTGTTCAACTATTTCAAACACATCATCTTGTAAAGGCCTGGTTCCCTTATAATCGACTGACTTGGTGATGAATTTGAAATAGGTAAAAAGTTTCCTTTATTTCACTGAGAGGCCTTAGTGTTAGCGCTCGCTGCGTTAAGAGATGCATCTGAGCCTGGTGGATGTGTGTTGGATGTAAGGTTCATGATTGAGCCAATTGAGTTGTATCCTAGTTGTACGTGCCACTTAGTTTAATGGGGTTGCTTTGATAATACGCAATGCTTGATCAGGTTAAGTTATTAGTGGAATAAGCATGGCCATTAGTGATGATATTGAATAATTCTTCTTAGTTTGAGGTGTGCAGATTAGTTAGGCACGAGAATGTATTCATACTTGAGATTATTGATTATGATAGGGCGATTTGTGCTTCCCTTAGGTGTGATTCTTCATTTCTAGATAAATTTAGTTATGTTATAGGATAAGTAGATTACAAAGTAGCTACGCTTGTGGAAGGGTCTCATTGACCACCAAGTTTCCCGCATCAGTTTAGGCCTCTAGAGAAATCTGCGGGCTCATAGACTCTAGTGTCGAAGGAATAGTAAGCTCATCCATCGGCTCTATTCCTACATCACTTCTAATACCGCAGGTTTCCACCAAGTAAAAAAGGCCACCTCATCAGGGTTTCACTTCCAATTGGATGAATAGGACAATCCTTCGAGAGCCTTGTTCAGTCCATCTTTTTAATATTGAAGCCTAGGGCCATGATTTTTTCATTGCTTTGCCTAGGGCCCAATAAAAATATTATATGGAACCATGCAGCTTAAGAAAGCCATGAAGTGATGATACTTCTCAAATATCCCCTCTCGATATGAGTTTAGGAAGTCTTTGTTCGTGGTGCTCAGAAGGAAGGTGCGTCTGCCTTCTGAGATTTCCCCTGCTTTGGTCACTCTTGCTTGGCTATAGACGAAGAAACTAGAATAACTTACTACTTCTTAGATAAGTATACATCCTCTCGCATATTTTATGCCTCCATTAAGGTCGAATCCTCTTTAGTTTTTGATCATTCACAGTCCTCTTTGACCTTATTAATGTCCCAGACCCTTAGAGTATTAGTTCATCTTTCTTGGAAATTTGTGTGTTTACCTCGTTGAGCTAGCCATTTGTGTTGTCCATGTTCTTCTCAGCCAGAGTAACTAAGGAGGCGAGTGCTTGAAATGGGAAAGATAGAGTTAGTTCGTGAGGTAATTATTGAGTTTGTTATTCAACCCCTGTATAAATGAAGAGTTGCCTTGCCAAAGTAGCTTATGATGTAATTCATGAGCTTAACACGTATGAGCCCCTAGGCTTGTTCGCGGTTGGCGATAGGGATCAGAGTGGAGAGAAAGGGCAGGAACTTGTCATATTCCTCATAAGTCATCAAGCTGAAGGATGTATCTTCAAGACCTCTTGGAAACCCACGTGGATGGAGGGGTGGTGATAGGACATTTGAGACTCTCTTTCTAGATGCTAGAAGGGGTGATTGTCTTCCTATTGTTAACGTGTGGTAAATTGGGAAGTGTGGATGATGGACAAGGTGCAATGGTGGTCGAAGTTTGGGTGACCTTGACAGCCTTGGCAGTGACTGTCCTATTCTTGGCGGCTGATGATTTGGGTGCAGATGCTTCTGATTTGGTGGCATGGTACCCTTTCAAGAGTTGTTATGCAAAAACATGACATAACTCATTAGTATATACGTTAAATATATTATTTAGAGTAAGTATATTCGCAAGATATCTACTAAGATCGTGTATAGGTGACATGACTTTTTTGCTTATCCCAAACAGGGATAACAGATATGGCGAGCTGGTCAAATTAATGATCTAAAAAGGACGCTCATCTCATTTAGTGATTAGAGTGTCCCAAGCAACTCATCGAGATCAGTTGGGGACTATCTGGTTTTGGTGCTAGTCTTTCAATTCGATTAAATGGAAAAGGCCATGTTCCCATGATGTGAAGGTAGAAGAACCTGGTCTTACAACATTTCACATTTGAAGGAAGGTTAACTATGAAATGGGTTTTTTAATGAGAGGTTAGATAGAAGGAGGTGTGCTAGGAACCTTTCAGCCCATAGTAGAAGAAGAAAAACTCTATGTCAAGCTCTACTCTTTAATATCACGTTTGAAGAACCAGATCTTCCATGGTTTGAAGGTAGAAGAACCTGGTATTCCAGCATTTCAAGTTTGAAGGAAGATTAACAATTAATGGGATTTTTAACGAGACTTTAGATAGAAGGAGGGTTTCGGGAACCTTTCAGTCCAAAGCAGCAGAAGAGAATTTCTATGTCAAGCTCTACTTTATAGTATTTGCACAATTAGATATCCCTTCATGAGTCAGATAGAGTTAGAAAAGAATTTTTTATGATGTAAATGATACATATCTCTGATAGTGATGGCAAATGAGTGGCATGACAGGCAAAGGGTGTTGTAGATTTGATCCTCGTAAGAGGTGAGGCTACCTTCAAGAGGGTTGTTTGCATTATCTAATGGTCGGGGCTAAATGATGTTGTACTGGTTTGATAAGTCAAGAAAGTCAGCTAGGTCAGATTATGTGATACAAATGCAGGAAGGGGTTGAGGAAGTAGGCCAAGCTGAGTCATCTAGCTCAACTCATGAGATATTTCATTCCAGTTCGCCTTAAGTATAAAAGAAGGGGTAAGTCAGAATTAGTTATTGAGTAAAATCATTAAATGCTATAGAGGGTAGTGTGGACAAGGAGGAAGAAGAAATATTATCCGCAAAAACATCTCTTGGGGAGTAGGATTAGTTCTGAGAATCCAAGTTATTTGATGTCACGCTAATGTGTAGTGTAGTGCAAGCAGGTTTGTTGTACACTAATGATGTAGAAAAAAACAAGTATGAATGGACTAGAATAAATAAGAATTATAAACTTATATATATGGTGATAATTAAGGATTGTTGTAGATCTGGAAAAGACAAAATTGAGAAGCAAACAAGCCTAGTGAGCATAATGTCTCAATTCAATTAATTAAAGATGTTGGAAGAGTACAAAAAGAATTTCCTATCTTGTTGCTCTTAGGGTTCAAGGGGTATGGGAAATAGAAATTCATGTTTGATGAAAGTATTTTTAGGAGGCAAGAGATGTTAGACCTAACTTTGGGTTTCTGAAATGAGTGGCTGAAAATAAGTTGCAGTTACACCACAGGTGTTCAAGAGCCATTTTATAGACGGGGTTTAATGATGTTAAGTTCTGGGAGCTGGAGCCAAAGCGTTCTGTATGTTCGGACTGGATGCATGTATTTGATGTGTGGTTGAGAATTCTTCTAAATGTATTCTAGTTGCTCTCGCCATTTGATATAGTAAGCAACATTGGCTTGGTTGTACCAACCTTGCTGAACTGAATCTTTTCTAAGCTAACATTGATTAGTCCAATATAGGCTAAGGACCCGAACTAATTATGAGTAGCTTGGACTGATGAATGGTGAGTTCGGCTTGGTGAATGGTCATTCTTATGTTTGAATCATGGAATTATTAGGCCTAACAATACATACTTGGAAAAGAGTTTTAAGGGGAAGATGCTCGTGTTGGTATGGGAAGACCTAGTTTTCTTATGAAAGAAGAATTTTTTACTTGGTGATTATTGTTAATTCTTATAAATAGTGATGCAAAACCTTATTCTAAACACAATCACTTTTTACATACTTTATACGCATATATAGATTCATACACTTTATGAATTCATTACCACAGTGTCTAAATCAGGAGCTCCTGGTGCTCGTTTTGTAGGTCGATCGGCTCGAGAAGGTATTTCATAAGCGATCTGATCAGATTCTTGGTGGTCAATTGCTTTAAACTCATCAGAAATATATATATGGTAAAGGAACACAAAATAATAAAATAAAATGAAAAATCTTGAGATTACGAAAATCTATGCTTGTGAGAGAAATAATTTTGAATTTGGGTAGGCGTAAACACAGCTGTCGGTTGAATGGGTGAAACTCATTGGTTAGGGATTTGGCCTTTCAGTAAAATTAAAGAATAATAACTCATAATAATAAAATAATAAAACACCAAGACATAAATGTATAATAGTAATATCATAATAAAATATTGGGAACCCTCTATGATGGGGCTAGGGGTGTGCAAAAGCAGCCCAGATCTGAAACCCGGACCAGACCGGTGATAATCCGGTCCGATCTACGGTTTCTAAAAATTGGACTTTTCGGGTTCCGATCCGGTCCAAACCCATATTTTTCCGGTTCGCACCGGAATTGGACCGGTTTTTTCCTCTTTTTTTTTAATTCTTTTTATTCATTTGTCATTTTTAAAGAAAAATTTTTTGTTAGTTGTTTATATTGTCCATATAAATCAAAAGAATGAGTTGTTTGTAATCTTATACTATAGTGTAATTGATTATTTAATTAAAAAATCTTTCCTATTACTATATAAATTTACTGTACTATTGTTTATAATTATATTATAACATTAATAGTAATACTAAGAAATATGTTTGTTACCATTTACTATTAGATCATATTAATTTAAAACTTCCCATGATTTTTAAAATCAAATTACATAAAACTAATTTGTTAAAAAAAATCAAAAAAAAAATTCGAAAAGCTGGTCCAAACCGGTTTTGACCGGATCGGACCGTAATTGGACCGGAATTTCCGGCGGTCCGATCACCGGTCCAAGAAGTTCTAAAATTCAAGTCTACCGATTCGGACCGGGACCATAAATTTCAGTCCGGTCTGGACCGATTGCACACCTCTAGATGGGCCCATCGCAGTCGCTCGCTCCACCACCAAAAGGACAAAGGTGCCCCTGCGTTATCTCACTATAATAAGATAGCAAAAGCAAAAGTATCATTTAATAAAATCTTAAGAGTAGAACCTAAGTGTTTCCCTATTCTTTTTCTTATATCTTGTCTTACAATAAAATAAATAAAAAATTCTTCTCCATCCCGCTCCCCTCAGTGACTCGAACAACAACCTAAACCTAGTGAACGCTCTTATAAGGGTGTAGTAGGCATAAACCCATAAATTTAGCTTTTTTGTGGGGTCCATCATGCCACGTCATTGCCACATCAAAAACAAAAAACTTAGGAGTTTTAAAACTTTCCATCCACAATCATAAACCCACAAATAAATCTTTTTGGGTCCCACTATCAATTCAAAATATATCTTCAATTTTTAATAAGTTGGGTTGGTATTTCACAACCCAGCATTATACTGTTCATAAAAGAAGCTCCACCCACAATGGTTGAGAAAATTACAAACCCAACTTTTTAAAGTAAAAAGCCATCATAAAGCTACCATTGCCATCCCCCTAACCGATCTAATCCACTTTGTCCTAAGTGCATCTCTAATATTAAAATGTAGTTGCGGTAAAACAAATGACACATAATCAATATCAATGTTATCTTCATTTCTTACTTTCCAATCCACTATGTGATAACTAAATCTTATCTAAACCCATATCATATCGAAAAACTTCATTTATAAATATAATTACACGTTTATTTCTTTTATAGTGTGCCGTATTTTTATATTTCTATTTTGTTGTATTTTTATTTTTTTCTCTTTTGTTTTATTTTATTTCTTATGCCGTGTTGTATTTTTAATTATCTTTCTATTGTAATATTTATTTTATAATAAGATATTTTGACCTTACTAGTGTAGACACTCGTGATTACGCGAGCATTGATAAGAAAATCAGAAAAATATAATATTTATTTTAAAAATAAATTAAAAAAGTAGACATTAAATACAAAGTAAAAAAATAATGTTCACTTTAAATTTTGAAAACCTACTTTATACACGATATTATTAATATGCAAATACCGATAAATAATTTATCAAGTCCAAAAGCTGAATTATTATTCACTTTAAATTTTGAGAAAAACTCATTGTATACCACATTTACTATTTTATTTTATATTTTACATTAAAACAAATAATCTTGAACCATTTACGTCTCTTCATTCTCAATAAGTGCAAATGGGCTCAATTAGACAAAATTTGTTAGTGTCTCTATACACAAAACCAACATGTTTATTGAAATGAAAATGACTCTATTTTTCAAACAAAGAGAAACAAATAATTTAGACAAGATATTATAAACGTTTCATATATATATAATATTATATTAATCTCAATAAAAAAATATTTAAGGTGCCTTTTGTAATATTATTTTTTTAATAGATATACTATTTTTTTATTCTTAATTATTTTTATATATTTGAATTAATAGTACATAACTGTTATGTTCTCACATCTTATTATTTTATTTTACTGTGGGCCGGAGAATAGCGTGTGAATGTTTTGTACAACTAAGTATTTTATAATTTGTAAACTACATTTCGACGAATAGTAGTCTTTTTATGAACCATGTTCAACGTTTTTTTAATAATATTCTAAATTTTAAAATAATATGATGATTTGCTTAACTGTAAATATATAATAACTGTAAAAATTCTAAATGAAAGACCAATATTTTTTAAAAAAATCAGTAATTATAATTAAGAACAGTGATATAAATACATCTCCCTACTAAAAAATATTTAAATCTGAAAAAATAAACATGATAAAACTTGAATATTAAACTAAATTAACAAAAAAATTAAATGAATGTATACTTGTTTTGATCAAAACCCAAATATTACTATATTTTAACTGTAGTTAAGGAAAATTGAATAATGATCTTTTAAATAAAATGAAAAATCTAAATCAAATGGTAATAACATGGTATGAATTGATTGGATATAATCATTTGTATTATAAATAACTCATAAATTATGGAAAGTCGACTTTATATAGTTAGTCTTTGTAAGGTGTAAACACAATTAGGGTGGATAATATAATTAATAAATTTGATTGATTATAATAATCAATTTTAATTTTTATTATGAAGACTTTAATTATTAAGATTTGATAAATAACTCGATTAATCTTAATACTCATAGTTGACTTTCTATTTTAGAATATTGATCTATAAACTTACTATAGGATATTTTTAAAATCAAAATAATCAATATTAAATCTCATTAGAAAAGATTTAATCATTCACATTATAAAACTATATTTCTTAATTGTAGTAAAAGTTGACTTTAATTGTCATTTGGAAAAATGACAATTTCAAAATTACATCAATTTTTAACACATTTAAGTTATTGTTGTGAATTTATTACTGTTCCATTATTTGCGGGAATTACCAATCAAAACATATAAAATGGTAAGTATAGAATGGGAATTACCGATCAAAATGCAATCAGAATGACCATGTTGTTGAGAAAGTTTGATTTTTATTATTTTTGTAATTTCGTTGATTGCTATTTTTTATATTTAATTATCCGAGTTGATGTCTTTTGATCTATTTTTACTTTAGAATTGATATAGTTATTTGTAGATATGAAGGATCGTTTGTTTATTAATATGTAAAACCTTATGATATATATGGATCTGTTTTTTATAAATTGGATTTATTTTATATTTTTTCGTTTAATGGTTCAATATTTTAAGTCCCAAAATGTTTCAATCAGAAGACTTGAATTGGTATACCTCTTTTGATTGCAGGAGAAATACGAACAAATGGCTGACAGCATAAAAAGGCTAAAGCAATATCTCAAGTGGTTCCAACAACTTGAAGGAAATTATGTTACTGAGCACGAGAAGCTAAATACTTTGTTGGAAGTAGCAGAAAAGGGGTCGAATGATGTGGGTAAGAATGGTTCTGTTCTTTTGTTGGTGTTATAATTTTGTTAGAAAATGTGGGTACTAATGGTTCTGTTCTTTTGTTGGTGTTAAAAATTTTGTTAGAACATGTTTTGGCAATCCCTTTTTTCAGATGCTAATTTTAAGACATGGTGCTGATTATGATTATGTCATGCTAATTAATACTTATGAACTTTAATGACCATTTTTTGTAATTTTGATGGATTATGGTTTAGGATTCTGTAATTTTGAAAATTGGAAATATCGGGTCAACCCTTTTAATCTGTGCTATCTACCCTTTTTTAATGGATTTTAGAAATAGCTTTTATTTGATTAGGTTGATTGTCTGCATTAATAAGTTGATTGCTCCATGATAATGAATGCAGTGGATTAAAGTTTTTATATATTCTAAACAAATTGTTTTGATCTGTCTATTGATTGCATTTTATTTTTATTTCCAGATTCTTATATTTGGATCCGTGAAATGATTTCTTACACCTTCATGGTGGTTCGTTTCCCATGGTATGATTATCACGCATTTTATTTCGTATTTCCCAAATATAATATTTGGTTCAATGACACCTGATCTTTTATCTCAAATTCAGAAAAAAGACAATATAAGTTGCAATGTTATTGTATCATTTTAATTGTAGCCACTGCGGTTCGAATTTTTTACGAGCATACATTTTATTACGGCACTTAACCTGATTTCATTTTTTTTGTAGGTTGTGACCCCAATCGCGCCATTAAGTCAGCATGTATTTGCTAAATTAACCCTTTCCAATGATTTCATATATTTATTTACTATATTTTCTTAAACATAGTAGACTTGGTCATATTAAATAGGAAAATGTGGTAACGTCATTTAGGTTTCCAAAGACAAATACTATGACTTAGTGAGCAATGTTAAAATGCCCTTTTCTATTAAAGAATTTCTGTAGTTTAGTTCTGATCTGAGTAGGCTCATAATAGGGAATACCCTAACCCTGGGAACCGGTGGGGAAGCTACTAGACCAAGAATGGTTGCATTTGCTTCTGTTGAGTTTTATCTATCTGGTATTGAAAAGAACATGTTTCTTACATGTATAGTTAATTTCCTATGTTACCTTCAAAATATTAATTTGCATCTCCAAGTTATCTGAATCTTCTTACAATTTTGCAGCATTTATGCTGAACAAGTACCCATTTTGTTCAATATGAAAATAATAATTTGATCATTTTTTGTTGCAGACTGGATATTACTGCTCAGTTTGTGAATGTGTAGTGAAAGATTCTGCAAACTACTTGGATCATATAAATGGAAAGAAGCGTATGTCGTCACTTCTCTAAACATTCTTTGTTTGTGTGTTTTTGTTGCTGTTATCATTTTCTTAAATGATTTGGACTGCTTTTGGATTAGGCCCGTAAGAGCTGATATACTTCTGGACATCATATCACTAAGAAAATCATATCATGGGAATGCATCGGGGACTATGGGGGCCACTGCACAATGTAATTGGAAATTCAATGTTATTCAGGTAAAAAAAAAGATATAAGATAGTAGTTGTAATCTAAAATATCTTAATTTTTGCAATTTATTAATTTAATCTTTTTTTTTTATTTGAACAGAGTGGTGTTCATCATGCCGTGAGTCCCGACCCGTATAGAGGTCTGTTTGTCTCGGACGATGAAAAGTACGCAAAAGATGTTGAGGATTTAATTCAGTTTGGAACTTCAGGTCATGTTTGTGCTTTCATATCTGAAGCCATACAGGTGAACTGATTAACATATAATTTCCAATTGTCTTTATTTATAACAGTACATGTTTAGACAAGATAAAACTAAATACATATCTTTTATTCAATAGGGTGTTGGCGGAATCGTAGAGTTAGCTCCGGGTTACTTACCTATCGTATATAGTAGCATCAAGAAAGCGGGTGGCCTTTGCATTGCGGACGAGGTTCAGTCTGGATTTGCCCGAACGGGTACCTATTTCTAGGGATTCGAAAACCAACGAGTTGTGCCTGACATAGTTATAATGGCTTAGGTTAAATTTACATCACGAGATTTTAGCTAATTTAATCGATATTTGATTGAGAAAACAAAGGGAGAATTTTATTATTAATTTAAAATACTGATTCTGATTCGCTTGGTTTCTCTCGCAGTATCTCTTCTCTCAACAAGGCATTTAGTCATAGTTTATGGAAAAAGTTTATTTACTATTGCATTAGGTCATAGATCTTTCTCCCTTTTGTTTCTGTTTATTTTCTATATTGTGCTATTAACAGTATTGGGTTCATGTTAATTGCTAAGCTTAAAATAGTGATAAAATGAGAAGCGTATTATATACAGTTGACCAAATAGTTGGGTTCATGATCTGATCAAATTTGATGGTTTATTTTATTTTATTTTTTTGTATAATTTTACTTTGTTCACGACTGTTGGATAAACCTCAACAAGGTAGTTTTTTGAAATGTATTGAATTATATTCAATTCATGAATTAAATACGATATTGGTATTATTAATGGAAAATCACTGATAATTAACAGTTTAATTTTTAAAATATTTATATTGGTATGGGACAACGCTACAATACGAAACAAACAAAATAAGACATTCACATTTATTTGAATTACATGTGTTTCTCGATTTTTTATTATTATAACTAACTAACCCTTAAAAGGTGTATTCTTATAACTCACATGCAATACACATATCAATTTTATGTTGCATTGTTGAGAATGAGGATGCAAAAATATTTCAAAATTATTTGCTTCAACATAAAATCGAAAAGAAAATAGTTAACACGGACTGTACTGAGTTTTCGTATTAATAATATAGTTTATAAGGTAGTTTTTTGAGATTTAAAGTGAAGATATTTTTTTACTCTTTATTTAATATTACTTTATGAACTTTTTTTTTTTAATATATATTACTTTTTTATACTTTTTTTAGCAATGCCCGCGTAAACGCGGGTATTCGAACTAGTATAGAATGGTAAGTATAGATACACTGAACAAATCATATCCCGTAATTTAAGTTACTTACCATTCAGTTGATTAATACAAAAATGGTATGATATTACATTAATTATAAAACTGAATTCTAAATTTAGATGGAAAATATAATTTTTGAAATAATGGAAAAGTTAATATTTAAACATTTAATTCTAGTTAATACACTGATTAATGAATAATAACTAATTAATTATACAAATACTATTAATAATTAATTAATTAACTAATTAATGTAATTCCCCTTAATCACCCTATTATAGTTATATATTTACAATTACCACTATCATTCTAGTAAATATACTAATATTATCGGAATAAATATATAGAAATGAAATACTGTAAATATTGTATATTTAAATTATTGTAAATAATAGTTATACAATTACAATTACCGATTATCAGTCTACTAAATACAATAATATTATTGGAACAGATTTAAACCCATACAACACCGTAAATACTGTATATTTAAAATACTTTAATCATAAACTTTATTTAACCTTATTTATTGATACAGACAATAATTGATACTAACAATAAATATATCTATTGATACTGTAATACAGGGGTGTAACTTATCATTGTTTAACCAAATATATATTTAGTTATATATAAGGAAAATACTTTATTAGAAATAAAGTAAAAGTTACCTACATGTAAACAAATTTTTTAATAAAATTATCAGTTTTGTGTGTGTGTGTGTGTGTGTGTGTGTGTGTGTGTGTGTGTGTATTTATATTTACGGGGCTGACTTCAAATCTCAGAGCATTTTCTACCAAAATAAGAAAAAAGATTTTGGCAAGCAAACTATTTAAAGATTTCATCGATTCTTGTGTTGGATTGTGGTGGATACGTGTGGTTGTGGACATGGAATGATAACAAACAGAATAAAAAAATCTGTCTTTCCGTAATTTTCATTTTATAATTTCTAAATATCGATATTTTTTCTATCATTAAAAGATCTTCGACTTTATATGGAAAATAAAATATTGAAGTTATGACAAGTTTTATTTTTAGACATTTATTTTTAGTCAACCAAATGAGTAAATATCTTAAATACTGTATATATAAACCCATGCAAATGTCATAAACACTGTATATTTAAAATACTTTAATCATAGATTTTATTTAACCTTATTTATTACGAAGAGTTGTTATATTTTGTAGACATGATAACAGTGGTGTAAAAAATAGATAAATATATATAAAGAGACATAGTATCTAATTATGGATACTTGTACTAATTCTGTATACAATTGATATAACAGAATCATATATATTTATGGATGGATAATTTATTAAAATTGCTATATACCAAACATGTGTGCAGATCTCAAAAGATATCAAACATGTTTTCAAAAAAAATATACCAAAGAATGCGGCCTCCCTTATAGAAATAAGAATAAGGAATAATTATTTTAAATATTCATGTTTGGTATATTTTTTTTGAACACATGTTTGATATCTTTTGAGGTCGGACACATGGTTCGTATACTTATTTTGATTGGATTCATGTCATATCTAATTGTGATAATTATATGAAACTGATTATACAAAATTGATAACATAATCGTTTCCATAAATAATTATATGAAATAAAGATTTTAATGAATATTACAATTAAAAAAAACTCTAACACATAATTTGCCATAAATAAGGAATAAAGAGAATTAATACAAATCGTTTCCAAAATAGGATCTCCAGAGACATTATTGATCTGCACAGAAAACAAAGATTAAAAAAATGAGGAATGTAACCAATTCAATAACAAAGGATATCAACAAATATTACATTAAAAAAAATCGCATTCTAATCGCATACGAAATAAACTTTATAATTAAACGTTTACAATAAAAATAAATCTCTTACAAGATTTGCCATAAATAAGAAAAAAAGACAATTACTGGTTAGTAAGCGAAAATAATATTTGATTAGTACACGTAATCACAAATTACTGAATAATTATTATTATTCTATTAATAATAATTGATTAATTAACTGATTTGCCTGAATTATAGTTATTGATCTGCAAAGAAAACCCAGATTCTATTCGAATGAATGCAACCAATTCACAAACAAAGGAAAGAAAATAAAAAGATATTCATTTACATAATCTTTCATATTATAAATTTCCAGATCTAAAATCTGGAAAACATAACAACAGAAAAATCAAACAACTAATTCAATTAAAAAAGAAGTCTCTTACAGGATTTGCCATAAATAAGGAAAAAAAAGACAATTACTGATTACTAAGCAATAATAATACTTGATTAGTGATTAGTAATCACTAATTACTGAATAATAATTATTATTCTATTAATAATAATTAATTAATTAACTGATTTGCCTGAATTATAGTTATTGATCTGCAATGAAAACCCAGATTCTATTTCGATGAATGCAATTTTATTCACAAACAAAGGAAAGAAAATAAAAAGATATTCATTTACATAATTTTTCATATTATAAATTTCCAGATCTGGAAAATATAACAACAAAAAATCAAACATCTAATCAATAAAATTAAAGAATAATTAGTTCCTTCATCAAAAACGGAATTCTTCACTATCGAAAAAAGCTTAAAAAGAATTAAAACTTATGCACTATCGGAAAAGTTTAAAAAGAATTAAAACTAAAGAGTTAATTGTAGAGGAATCAAAATTAACTTTTAATATTAAAGAGTTAAATAGTTCCTTCATCAACAACGGAACTCATCACTAAAATTAAGAATAATTATTTGGTCTATATTTCGTATGTTTGAAATCGGAATTCTGCACTATCGGAGATCAAAAACGCAGATCTATTACCTAAATCTAAAAATGTATGAAGAATTGCAAAAAGAAAACAAATAGAAAAATACATACTACTGAAATTTGTGTACGAAATTAAATACCGAAGAGTCGATCTTTCCCTGTTAATGAGTCCATATTTTCGAGTTAATTAAAATTGCAAATGAAACAACAGATCTGAAGATATGGATATATAAGTCTTTTAAAACCAAAAAAAAAAAAAAAAAACTGATAAATATGAAAGCAAAATGTAAAAAACGCAAATTGAACAATTTAATCCGAAATAGAAATTGCAGATCTGAAAAGAATGAAATCTGGGATTTTGTTTTTTTTTTGTTTGAAAAAAATGGACTGCCAGACTATTAGAGAAGGAAATAGATTACAGATCTGAAAAGAATGAAATCTGGGATTTTATTTTTTTTTTGATAAAAACGGACAGCCATACGATTAGAGAAGAAAACAGTGCAGATATAATGAATAAAGAATTATGGAAAAAATTTCTTATTTATACCCGGCTAAAAAATTCTAAATTAGTAATAATGTAATACAAACCATTAGAAGCTGCCAACTCAGCAACCGAACCTATATAAAGATGACACATGTCATCCGGAGCAATGACAGATTGTCACCTAGGTTAGGGTGTCAACATCATTAACAAATATGGTGAATATTTATTTTTAAGCAATAATAAATTAATATTATAATTAATGATGTGGCCTTAATGGTAAGACCTGGACAAGGATGACTTGATTTAGCGTCGTTGAGGAGAACGACTGGGGAGTACGACTAGGTCTGGATTGAGGGAATCGATGACTTTTTAGTTGGGTCCTCTTTAAGAAAGACCTGACCCTACCTTTTGGGGATTTAGATAGGCATCAGGGAGAAATTCCTCACAGGGCAATCCTCAGCAAATCAGTCTGGGACAGGTCTGGCTCATCTCTAGATAGTATGAGTAATACGCTGGCAGAGGTGCGGATAGAACATGATCGATGTTTCAGGCTTGAATAAAAAGAAAGAACTGTACTACGAAAGGTCTGACTCTCTGACTCTTCAGGGTGAGACAAGTGGGACCACTTGTCAGAAATGGTTACGCAACGGCCCTTGATTTGCGGCATGTGCCCCCTAGAATCACGGCTGGGGTCTCTACAGGAAAAAACTATAAATATCTCAGCCCCAAGGCTGAGAGAGGTATGTCATTGTTTTGTACATTCCTTCTTTTCCTGGAAAACACCTCAAACGCTTACTGACTTAAGCATTGAAGAGGTTTCCATCAGAAAACCACTGGTGGTCCTTTCTAACTTGTGTTTGCGGTGCAGATCAGGCGGGTGTTCAAGGTTCCAGGCGTTCTCAACGCTGGTCATTTTTTGGGCTGAAACAATTAAAAATAGAGAATATATAAATATATATATATATATATATATATACACACACACACACACACACACACACACACACACACAATATAGTATTGAAATATAAAAATACAAATGAAAATAAATCTGAATATGTGAAGCATAAAAAGTAAACTTGGGAGTAGGATTGATAACTGAAATATAAGAGAGTGGAGTTTTGATAATTTCACACATTGAGAATTGGAAAATGAGAGACGATTGAAGGATGGTTAGAGATGTTTTGCAAAATACAATGTAGAAAAGAATGCGGGTCATTAATATCTTCCACATTTTAATTCACCGATTGAAAGCAGAGAAAAAATATTTAATTGATCATACTATGTTATTGTTTTATTCTATTTTTTTACTTTTTTATTAGTTGTTACTTAATATTTTTATTATAATATGTTGAATATATGAAAAATTGAAGATGTGAAAACCTGGGAGCTGAACATTGTATTTCTTGTTGAAGGATAAATATTACAGAGTAGATAATTTGTTATGTGTATTTGTGCGTTTTATACATGTGGCTCTTAACCACTTTTCTCCTACCAGTGTGTGTGTGTGTGTGTACAGAGGGATTTAACTATGTGTGTGCATGTGCACTGTAGACTGCATGGAATGCAGTCTTTATTTGCCTATTTGTGGTCTTTTACACCCCCCGCAAGTGGAGCATGTATATTTATCATGCCCAACTTGAGAGTAAAATGTTCAAATTGATTTACAGGTAATGGTTTTGTCATTATGTCTGCTGTCTGTTCTTGTGAAGGGATGTGAATGACCTTGAGCAGACCTTCTTGAATTTTCTCTCTAACAAAGTGGCAGTCTAGCTGTATGTGTTTTGTTCTTTCATGATGACAGGCATTCTGAGCTATGCAATATGCTGATCTGCTATCTGTGTATACAATTGCAGGCTTGTTGGAATGGAGTTGCATGTCTTGTATAAGATATGTTAGCCATTGAAGCTCACATGTGATGAGAGCTATGGCTCTGTATTCTGCTTCAGCTGATGATCTGCTTACTGTTGGTTGTTTCTTTGCTTTCCCTGATATGAGTGAATTACCAAGGTAGACAGCAAAGCCACTGATGCTTCTTCTGGTTTCAGTACACTTGGCCCAATCAGCATCACTAAAACCTTTCAGGTGTAGTTCTGAGTTAGCAAGTAGAAATAATCCTTTTCCAGGACTTGACTTGATATATCTCAGCACTCTATGAGCACCAGCAAGGTGTGTTGTTGTTGGATTTGCCATGAATTGACTGAGGGCCTGTATACTGTATGATATTTCTGGTCTAGTAATTGTCAGGTATAATAACCTGCCTACTAGCCTTCTATAAAGTGAAGGGTCAAAAAGTGATGTACCATCTTTGCTAGTTAAATCAATTTTGTTATCCATAGGGGTAGAGCTAGGTTTCCATGCTAGATAACCAGTTTCAGATAATATGTCTAGTGCATATTTTCTCTGACATAGAGTTATTCCCTTATTGTTTCTAGCTACTTCTATTCCCAGGATGTATTTTAGAATTCCAAGATCTTTTATTGTAAATTTTGAGTGTAAATGAGATTTTAGATCTTGGATTTCTGTCAAATTGTTGCCAGCAAGGATGATATCATCTACATACACACATAATACTGTAATTGAATCTGCATTATTTTTTATAAAGAAAGAATGATCTGACCTAGACTGAGTGAATCCATAGTTTATAAGGCAAGAGTGTAACTTCTGAAACCATTGTCTTGAAACTTGTTTTAGACCATAGAGGCTCTTGATTAGCTTGCAAACTTTTCCAGGTTGAGAATTGTAGCCTGGTGGAGGTTTCATAAATACTTCTTCATGTAGATCTCCATGTAAAAAGGCATTGTTGACATCTAGTTGATGAAGATGCCATCATCTGATTGCAGCAATTTCTAGGACTAATCTTACAGTGGTTATCTTGGTTACAGGAGAAAAAGTTTTAAAATAATATAACCCCTCTTCCTGTGTGTAGCCTTTTGCTACAAGTCTTGCCTTATACCTTTCTAGTGAGCCATCAGATTTATATTTGACTTTATATACCCATTTACATCCTATGCTATTTTTATCAGGAGGTAAGTCAGTTATAATCCATGTGTTGTTCTTTTCTAGAGCATTAATCTCAGTTTGCATGGCTTGTTTCCATTTTGGAATTTTGCTTGCTTGTGTGTATGTTTTTGGTTCAGGTATTTGGAGAATACTAGCAGCACAAGCCTTATGCTTGTCAGATAGATTGTGTGTGGATATGAAATGAGAGATAGGGTATTTTGTTTTGAGAGTTGCTTCAGATGCATTTGCACTTTGTTTGTTTCTGGTTTGTGGTAATGTATATTGGTATGCTTGAAGATAAGAAGGTGTGGCCTTTTGTCTGGTAGATTTTCTTATTTGTGGAGGAGAATTTGTCTGAGAGGAGGTCTGAGGATGGGGAGGAGTAATAGTAGGGTTTGGTGAAGTTGTAGTTTCTGTGTTCTGTACTTGAGGTGTAGTGGATGGTAAACCAGTGTTGTTTGTACTTTGAGGTGCAGAACAGTTTTGTCTAATATAAATGTGTGAAGTTTGTTCTTTAAAGATGTCATCATTGGATGTATTGTTGACGAGGGGTGGAGATATTTCAGCTGATGTCATTGTTCTTTGAAAAGGGAATATATCTTCACAAAATTCAACATTTCTGGATATAAAGGATATTTTGCTTTTTAAATCATAAAGTTTGTATCCTTTATATCCAAATGCATAACCAATAAAGACACATTTTGAAGCTTTTGGTTGAAATTTGTGTCTGTTTCTTTCTAAGGTTGAAGCATAAGCTAGTCATCCAAAAATTTTCAAATGAGAAGAGTCTGGCTTTTTGTTAGAAAGTTGTTCAAAAGGACTTTTGTTTCCTAAAAGAGGAGTAGGCATTCTGTTTATCAGGTGAGCAGCAGTTAGTATACAATCATCTCAGAAAATTAGTGGAATACTTGATTGGAACATGATTGCTCTAGCTACCTGTAGTAAATGCTGATATTTTCTTTCTACAAGGCCATTCTGTTGTGGTGTTTCTACACAACTAGTTTGATGAATTATTCCTTTTGATGCATAAAATGAAGATAATATGAATTCAGTGCCATTGTCAATTCCTAATACGTTTATTTTCTTGTCAAACTGAGTATGAACCATATTATAGAAAGACTCAAGATGAGCTTTTGTATCAGACTTATGTTTAAGCATATATATCCATGTGCATCTAGAATAATCATCAACAATAGTCAAAAAATATTTGAAACCATTATGAGATGTTATTGAAAAGGGTCCCCATACATCACAGTGTATTAATTCAAAAACATTATGTAAAGATTTTGTATTAACTGGAAATGGGATTTTCTTTTGTTTAGCTAAATGACAGATATCACATGATACAAACTCAGATATATCAGCTGTTACATGGGGAATGAAATTCATTTTCTTAGCAGGTATGTGACCTAACCTAGCATGCCACAACCTTGAATCTGAATGACCAACTTTTGCAGAGGCAGATGTAGCAATAGACAAATGATATAGACCACCTTGTTGGTTAGCAATACCAATCATTTTCTGTGTGGTCAAATCCTGTAAAACACAATGAGAGGACATAAATTGCAAAGAGCAGTTTGATGTCCTTGCTAGTTGTGATACAGATATTAGATTA
Source organism: Phtheirospermum japonicum (assembly GCA_014905375.1). Classification (NCBI taxonomy): domain Eukaryota; kingdom Viridiplantae; phylum Streptophyta; class Magnoliopsida; order Lamiales; family Orobanchaceae; genus Phtheirospermum; species Phtheirospermum japonicum. Next base: position 405,691 of record BMAC01000289.1, on the reverse strand, counting down.
AAAGAAAAAGAAGGCACACATAAAGCATTGTATAAAGTAAGGTTTTCAGAAAAAAATAATATTTCCCATTTGTGTTGCTTTTGTGATTTGACCATTAGGAAGATGGATTGGAATGTCTACTTGAATTGCTGATTCATTAAAATAGGATTGATCACACACCATAAGATCAGTTGCTCCTGTGTCCAAAATCCATTTATGTTGAGTGGTAGTAACATTAGAACATATAGTGTTACCTGAGATTGAAGCAGCCAGAGTTCTGTCTATTCTCCTTTTCTTGCTTATGTGTCTGAGCAAAAGCCAGAAATTGATCAACCATTTCAGTGGAGAATAAAGGATGATGATCTTCATTTGACTCATGAGCTGGTTCATTGTTAATTGCAGCATTTGCAGAGCCAGAGTCCTTAGCCATGCGAGGTCCTTTTTGTCCTTTCCATCCTGGAGGATATCCAATTATCTGGAAGCACTTATCCACTGTATGACCAGTAAAACCACAATGAGAACATTTTGGCTTCCTCTTGTCTTTGTTGTATGGAACTTTATAGGTCTGCTGGGGAAAAGAATTTCCTCTGACCAACATAGCCATTGGATCAGCATGCACATTAGGGTTTGAGGAACCATGCAGATTTCTTTGACTTTCTTCTTGAAGAAGAAGGGAATAAACCTTGGCCAAAGATGGTAAAGGAGACACAAGAAGCAATTGACTGCGTATTGGAGCATAAGACTCATGCAGACCAATGAGAAATTTGATCACAGAGTCAGAGTGTTGTAAATCGGCCATTAAACCAGAGATATTGCAAGTGCAAAGACCACAAGAACATTTTGCAACTGGTCTGAGATTCACATATTCATCCCACAGAGCTTTGAATTGATTATAGTAGGCTGTAATTGAATTAGATTCTTGGGAAATTGAACTAAGCGATCGTTCCAATTGAAAAACCCTAGGTCCATCACTACGAACATATCTAATTTTAAGCTCATCCCAGACCTCTTTCGCAGAATTGAAATAAAGCAAGCTCTGTCTAATTTCTTTGGAAATTGAATTCAGAATCCAAGAAAGAACAAGATTATTTGCACGTTTCCAACAAGCAAACAGCAGAGACGAAGAATCAGAAGGGATTGAAATTGAGCCATCGATAAAACCTGACTTATTTTTGACATTGAGTGCCATAAGAACAGATCGGCTCCAAGAAATATAATTATCACCATCGAATTGTTCGTAAACGATGACTGTGCCTGGATTGTCGCTCGGATGAAGATAGTAGGGCGATGTGTAGTCATCCGCCGGATTGCTAGAAAGAACGTCGGAGGTGCCACTGGAATTAGCCATAGAAGCCAATTGATAAGCAGAATAACAGAAAAAAATATCTGAGAAATCTGAGAAATTGCAGCGATTTGAATCTCAAACTGATACCAAGTTGAATATATGAAAAATTGAAAATGTGAAAATATGGGAGCTGAAAATTGTATTTCTTGTTGAAGGATAAAAATTACATAGTAGATAATTTGTTATGTGTATTTGTGCATTTTATACATGTGACTCTTAACCACTTTTCTCCTACCAATTTGTGTGTGTGTACAGAGGGATTTAACTATGTGTGTGCATGTGCACTGTAGACTGCATGGAATGCAGTCTTTATTTGCCTATTTGTGGACTTTTACATAATATATTTTATCAAGAGAATAATATCTTAAATTGTTCCCAGTACATCACGTAGTTGAGAGAGTTTTTGAATTCCAAATTCGTGAACTTAATATTTGTTACATTCAAATTAATTATTAGTGATTTGGCCAATTTATTGTACAACGCTAGAGTTGCTCTCAGCGTGCATTTAAAGAAAATAAATTACAACTATAAATGTAATTAATGTAGACCACTACAACTACCTACACAGCTGGTTTACAGAACCATCCTCTAAACACACTTTTCACCAGTTTGTTACTGAATTTGGGAAAGTGTTACGAAGCTTTTCTGTCTGATACTATTTCTGTCACTGGGACCCTCTGTTTCTTTGGTTACTAATGGTGTTATTTAACACAAATAAAATTGAGTAGGAGCTACCTCATGGGACGGCCCCATACGATTTTCTTTTCTTTTCTTTTATTACTGATTTTTATATTTTAAATTTAATGAATGTGAGGAGATAGTATATGGTGTGTTGGGGTGTATTATATATTATGCATTCGTAGGGTGCGATTAATATGTATATTATGTTTTATATATATATATATATATATATATATATATATATATATATATATATATATATATCTATCTATCTCAGTAGCTAAGAGTTCTATAGCTGTGATGAGCTCTGAAGCTAGGAGCTTGAGTTCTTACTTCCGGCTATTAAGGATCGTAGAATGCGGGAAAAGGGCTTATGCTTAGCGAATGCCCTTGCTTTTATTCAGTTTTCAAAAGAAAATAATTTGAATTTTAACAAAGTAGTTTTGAGAATGCTTGCTGGCTAGTCCTATAGCTTTGCGATGAGAAAGAGTTGGAAAAGAGTGAGTTTTGGATTTGAAGAATACGCTCTTGTCTCTTTCTACTTCATGACAAATGCGGAGAAAAAAAGATTTTTCACATTCTCTGATCTCACTTGCCACGAGCTCTTGCCTTGCTTGCTCGCTCCGGTTAGTTCATACCAAAGAAGATCTCCTTTCCATATATATATATATATATATATATATATATATATATATATATATATATATATATATGATGTCAATATGGATAATGGCAAAATAGATCTTTAAGCGGAAGTCGTCATAGTAACCGTTGAAATTCAATCGATGAGATTTTTATTATGTGTTCCGTTGAAAATGAATATGTATATGTTATGCGATGAATGTTTGTTGAGAATTTTATTCTCGAACCTTTTCCTTTTTTGGTTATTTGCCTTTCTTGGGGTCAAAATATTTTAGGACTTTAGATTGGTTTACTAAGTGGAGATTAGAACTTTATTTAATTTTCTTAGGTTATCTCTAACTTGTCCTTCAAGTTTAGGAGTCTTAATTATATATAGGAGAAGATCAAGACGCAAGAAAGACGTACGGGGAAGAGGAAAAATCGTAGAGAGCACTCGACGATTTCACGAACAGAACACAAAGCACTGATTCTACTTGGAGCTACAATTCAGAATCAGGAAATTTTCAACGTTGCGTAACCAACGGAGAAGATCATCTCAAACGAAGCAACAAGTATTTTTGTATCAAGTTTTGATACATTTGTTTTTCGTATATTACTTAGGTATTTTGTAATTGATCTTGAACGATTAAGTAATATAATTTTCGGGTTTGTATACACAAGTCCGTAAGTACATTACTTACGGGCTAAAAGTTTAATGGCGTGTTCTATCTATTGTTTATTTCATTGCTGTTTAAATTCGTACTCTGGTTGATGTTAGGATTGGTATTGTAACATCACTCATAACATCTGTTGTGTTCTAAAGTCATATTTCTCAAACTAGTGGATGTTAGGCCTGGTGATAGTTATCACGAAACTTAACATTATTTTTTAAAATCATAGATCTACAAAACTACAATTGGTATCAGAGCAGGGTACTAAACATTAAGTATTTCGATCCTTTTTTTGTAGATTCATTGACTTATGGACGCTCAAGGGAATCCACGACCTCCTATCCTCAACGGAGAGAATTACTCTCTCTGGAAGTAGAGGATGTGGTGGCATATCAAGAATATTGACGCACGAGAGTGGAGAACCATTCTGGTTGGATGGGAGAAACCACGAGTTACCGATGCTGATGGAGAAACTTTCTTTAAGAAAGAAATAGACTGGACCACTGATGATATAGCAAATTCAAACTGGAACTCCAATTGAATCAACACCCTATGTGGATATATGTTGACTCAAACTACTACAAAGTGATCAAAAAGTGCGAGTCAGCAAAGGATGCATGGGATGCATTGCAGAGGGTGTGCGAAGGAACCCAAAGTGTGAAGAGGTCAAGATCAAGAAAGCTGACTGCTACCTTCGAGTCGATGAGGATGGATGAAAAAGAGTACACCATGGACTATGCCATGAGACTTTTGGAGACTAAAAATGAGTGCGGAGAACTTGGAGGTCATGTCCAGTTCGCACCTTGTTGGAAAATTACTCAGATATATTTCAAAGAAGTTTAGCGTGAAGGTGGTTGCCATTGAAGAATCAAAGGATATTGGTAATCTAGACTTCGATGACTTGGTTGGATCGCTCAAAACGTTCGAGATGGAACATCTTGGTTCCAACTTAAAGGAGAAGAATGTTGCCCTTACTACCGATGTTAACTCGGATGATGACAGTGAAGTTGTTGATTGGAGAGAATTGTTGGATAAAATCGAAAATACCACTCTTGGAGAGGAAGAAGTGTCTCTGATCACTCAGAAGTTCAATCAACATTTGAGAAGAAAAAACAACATTGGAGGGATATTTCCAAAGTTCAAAAGGGAGACACCACCTCCAAAACCTTCTGGACGAAAGCTTTCTAATTTTCAGCCCTCATCGTCTTAGTCCAAGACGTCAAATTCCCCTAAACCTCTCAGTGAGATTCAATGTCACGAGTGTAAAGGTTGGGGACATTACAAAAACGAATGTGCTAACACACTGAGGAAGAAGAACCTGATTGCAAAGGAATATGATGAAGATGAAAGTGATTCTTACTCATCTAAATCAGCTCCTGCACTATTTGCTAATGTTGTATGGGATGACGACATTTGTGTTGGTAACATCAATACCAACACCCTGTGCCTGAATGCAGAGATTGTAGAGACGATTGATAAGTATGAGAAACTATGAATGGAGTATGACGAACTGTTTGCCAATTGGGAAAATCAGGTTCTAAAGGTGAAAGCTCTCATGATTAAGGTTGAAAAGCTAACCCATGAGAAGGATGATCAAGTGAGTATAATTACTCGTCTAGAAGCATCTCTTACAAGAAAAGATTCGGAATTAGAACGAGTGAAGACTGATCTAAAGAAGGCTCAAGATACTCTCTCAAATATCAATAAGGGAACTTGTAACATCCATACATCCAATACATTATTTATTTATTTAATTATCAACATGCATTAAAAATATAATTCTAGTCCCAAGCTCTTCGCCATAATACGACTTCCTATCTTAGTTTTAAATAATCTAAGAACTCTAATTAAGCGAATTTATAGTTCGATTTCAAATAAAATTATAATATCAACTTCTAAGAAATTAGTATAATTATTTATTTATTTATTTAAATTATTTTTTTGAGTCGTCTATGGAATAATTTCGATTTCTAAAATTATTAAAATTTGTTTATATTATAGTTATTTTTTTTAAGTTAAAATATTACTGGGTCGTTCACATAATTATTTAGTTTTTAACTTAAGTCGTCAATTGGCATCGGGTTTATCCCGGCGTGCTATAACCACGAATTAAAACCAGAGACCAAATGTGTCTGTGACCGGGGAAAAGGGTCATCGGGTATATCCCGGCGCGTTTTAGCTGCAGTCAACTTATTTTCTACGATAAAACTATGA
>BMAC01000289.1:371225-399490 GCA_014905375.1 Phtheirospermum japonicum | reverse complement strand
ATCGTTCTTTTCGGACTTCAAAAACGAGCCCAACGACTAGCCCGAGTCCACTAAACCTTAGCCCTAGCTTTCCAAAAATAAACTCATGTTTGTTTTATAAGCAAAATCTATTTTTTTCCTCTTCAGCCGTTTATCATCTCCAACAATCACATAATTTTTTTCAACTTTTCTTCACCATACTACAAGACGGCCGCGAGCAAAGGTAATGGCCAATTCGTATTTGTTTTCTAAATTTTTCAAAGAGACTAATCCCATTCTATGATCGATTGTACTATTTGTGAGTTGTATGATTTTGCATTGGTTAAGTTAGTGTAACTATTGAGTACGTTGAGCTCATCCCAAATCAACGATATTTTTTTCAGGTATGAACGAAGATGTCGATCGGATGGGAGACGAGTAGAGGAATAAAAATGTTGATGTTGGTTTTGTGTTTCCAAACTTGTTTCATTATTTTAAATAAAAGTTGAACTAGACATAAAAACGCGTTTTAATTATAAATTTCCTTTGATGGAGATTTGGATATTTATATTATGATTATTTCCGCTACGTAAAGTTTGAAAGTCTRGACATTTATTGTGACGCCAAGGTTTCGTCATATTTTTCTTAAATATAAATCCTATTTTGACTAAAGTGAAACCGGGGCGTTACAAAGGTGGTATCAGAGCCAAGGTTTTGATTGGTTCTGTAGACTCGTTTCATTTTTAAAAATCAAAAAGTTTATAAAATAAATATTTGGGTTACTTAAATAATCTTCATTCCTCCTCGTTGAACATTCGTCGATATCCTCAAGGTACCAAAGTTCATTATAATTGTTTAATTATTTATTTAAATTCCATGTTAATTCATAACTGCATTGTATTGGGTATGCATGTTTATACTTTGGATATGATTGCATTGTCTTGGGAATGGTTGATGATGCTTTTGGTGTGAATGTGTTGTATTGYGAATGGRWGTTGGTGCTATTGGTATGATGACACTCCAAGGCATGGAGGATTTCATTATTTATGGTTTTTCGGAAGTCGACACGATGAGGTTATTTTGTTGACCAAAACATCATTTGTGGCGCTTAGCCAAAGAAGAAATTCCTAAGGAAAACCTTGAAGAGGTTTCCAAAGGGAAGAAGAAGCTGGAACAGGGTTAATGAAGAAAACCCACCTCACTTCGACCAAACGACCGTTGAGGCTATGGATACGGTTTTCACCAACTTCTTCCAACGCCTTCAAGATAACGGTTTGGGGAATGGAGGCAACAACTCGAGAGCAGTGGATCAGTTTCGCCAGTACCGACCACCAACTTTCAATGGGAGAGATGGACCTGATGCATTGGAGGAGTGGTTCCGGTCACTCGAAAGAATCTTTCGAATGATAGCGTGCGACGACGTGCAAAAGGTCACGTGTGCCACTTTTCAGCTAACTGAAGATGCTGACCACTGGTGGGAAGGTTATTGGAGAACCTGTTCAGAGGCGGAACGAGACGCCTTCACTTGGAACAAGTTCAAGACGGTGGTTATGGAGAAGTTTTTCCTGCGCTCGTATCGCGATCAGAAGGAGACCGAATTCCTAAATCTCAAACAAGGAAACTTGACGGTCACTGAATACGAGAGAAAGTTTAACCAGTTGAGCCGTTTCACTACGCACCTAGTGGACACCGATTTGAAGAAATCGTTGAGGTTCAAAAGAGGTTTGAGGGCTCAACTAGCGGGTATCTTATCAGCACAAGGTGATATCCCATACTCGGAAATGGTTAAAAGAGCCCAGGATGTGGAGTCAAGTCTTGGAATGGATGAGGTGAAGTCTAAACCCACGGCTTCGGTGGACAAGAGGAAGTGGGAAGGAGGAAGTTCCAACCAAGGCAAGCAACAGAAAACTGGTGGCGGGAACTTTCAGCAAGGGATGGACAACAAGCCCGTGTGAAATTGCGGTAAGAGACATTTTGGAGAGTGCCTTCTGAGGGCAAGGAAAGTGTTACCGCTGCCATCAGAGTGGGCATACAGCGCCTTTCTGCCTGTGTTTGGTCAAAGGCAACAAGGCGGTGGAGGGCCAAAGCCAGGACCAACCAATGGAGGAAATGCTCGAATGTATGCCATGGCACGCAATGAGGCTGAAGAGAATCCTGGAGTTATAACAGGTATGTTAACCGTCTCAGGAATTCCTGCTTTTGTGCTTTTTGATACGGGTGCTTCGCACTCTTTTGTGTCGAAGAAATTTCGTGATTTAACTGAAGTTAAGAGCACTAGAGTAGAGGAACCCTTAGAAGTTGGTTTACCATCCGGAGACGTAATGGTTACGAACTTGATGGATAAGGGAGTGAAGATCGATGTAGGAGGAAAGAATCTCGAGGCTGACTTGTATGTGATCGAAATGAGAGATTTTGACTTGATATTGGGAATGAACTGGCTCACGAAGTATCAAGCGAAGATACAATGTCGCGAAAGAGAAATAACTTTCAAACTCCCAGAAGGTGGAGAGATCAAGTTCTTTGGAGCCAAGACCAAGACGGTGCCACAAGTGATAACGGCAGTGAAGGCCATGAAGCTATTGAAGAAGGAGAGGTGCCAAGGTTTCCTGGTGAATTTGGTGAGCAATCCAGCGGTCGAGGTGACACCGCACGAAGTGCCCATCGTCCGAGATTTTAAGGACGTCTTTCCGGAAGAGTTACCAGGATTACCGCCCAGTCGTCAAGTCGAGTTCACAATTGATTTGACACCAGGGGCAGCGCCTATCTCAAAGGCACCTTACAGGATGGCACCGAAGGAACTTCAAGAGCTAAAGGCACAAATCCAAGAGCTGTTGGATTTAGGTTTTGTCCGACCGAGTGTTTTACCGTGGGGAGCACCGGTCCTCTTTGTTAAGAAAAAAGATGGGTCAATGAGAATGTGTATCGATTATAGAGAACTTAATCGACTCACAATAAAGAACAAGTACCCATTACCTCGTATCGAAGACTTATTCGATCAATTGAAGGGAGCAAGTGTCTTCTCTAAGATCGACTTAAGGTCGGGGTATCATCAGTTGAAGATCAAAGAGAGTGACATTCCGAAGACTGCTTTCAGAACGAGATATGGACACTATGAGTTTGTTGTGATGCCTTTCGGGCTAAGCAATGCTCCGGCAGTGTTCATGGATTTGATGAATAGGGTTTTCCACCCCTACTTGGATAAGTTCCTCATAGTCTTTATCGATGATATCTTGATCTTTTCAAAGAGTCAAGAAGAGCACGAAGAACACTTACGAATAGTGTTGGGAACACTTCGCAAGGAGAAGTTGTGTGCGAAATACAGTAAGTGCGAGTTTTGGATGGACCGAGTGGTGTTCCTTGGTCACATCATCACTGCTCAAGGGATAGAAGTGGATCCATCTAAGGTTGAAGCTGTAAATSGATGGGCCACCCCCACGAATGCGAGTGAAGTTCGCAGTTTTCTGGGTCTAYCAGGCTACTATCGAAGATTTGTCGAAGGATTTTCTAAGATAGCTGTGCCGATGACTCGACTTACGAGGAAAGGGGAGAAGTTTGTTTGGAGCACGAAGTGCGAGGAGAGTTTCGAAGAGCTGAAGAGAAGGCTCACTTCCGCACCCGCCTTGACAATTCCCGACCCAACGAAGGACTTCGTTATTTTTAGCGATGCGTTGAAACAAGGTTTGGGTTGCGTCCTGATGCAATATGGGAAAGTAGTGGCTTATGCATCACGACAACTCAAAACCCATGAGACGAACTACCCTACGCACGATTTGGAACTCGCGGCCGTAGTTCATGCTTTGAAGATCTGGAGACACTACTTGTATGGAGGCAAGTGTGAGATTTTCACCGACCATAAGAGCTTGAAGTATTTGTTCACTCAGAAGGAGTTGAATATGCGTCAAAGAAGATGGTTGGAATTGGTTAAGGATTATGACTGTACCATTAGCTACCATCCAGGGAAGGCGAATGTGGTAGCCGATGCGTTGAGTCGTAAAGGAAGACTGATGAGTTTACTATCCTAGCAAGATAAGTTGGTCGAGGAGTTCGCCAAGATGAAGATCGAAATGGTGATACCTCCAAAGAACACGAAGGGGATCTTAACATCCTTAGTGGTGCAACAAACTTTGAGAGAAAGGATCAAGGAAATTCAAACCCAGGATGGTTTCATAAGCAAGATGAAGGAGAAAGTGCAGAAAGGAACCATCAAAGGTTTTGTTTTAGCAGACGATGGAGCTTTGTATTACGAAGGGAGGATTTGTGTTCCAAAAGACGAGGGTCTAAGAAAAGAAATTCTGGAAGAAGCCCATTGTACTCCTTACACTGCACATCCTGGTGGTACCAAGATGTATAAGGACTTGAAGACAGTGTTTTGGTGGAGGAGCATGAAGAGAGACATTGCCACTTTTGTGGGAAAGTGTCTAGTTTGTCAGCGAGTCAAGGCCGAACACCAACGACCGTCAGGTTTGCTTAGACCACTAGAGATTCCGGAATGGAAGTGGGAGCATATCTCGATGGATTTCGTGGTAGGTTTACCGCCATCGACGAGAGGTAACAAGGCAGTTTGGGTGATAGTAGATCGTTTAACCAAGTCGGCTCACTTTTTACCGGTCAAGATGACCTTCAACATGGAACAATATGCCCAAATCTATATTCGGGAAATTGTTAAGTTGCACGGAGTACCGGTCTCGATTGTGTCGGACAGAGACACGAGGTTCACCTCGAACTTTTGGAAGAGCTTGCAAAGTGCTTTGGGCACTAAGTTGAAGTTCAGTACGGCTTATCATCCACAAACAGACGGTCAAACTGAGAGGACTAACCAGGTCATGGAAGATATGCTGAGAACTTGCATACTTGACTTGGGAAGTCAATGGGAAGGCTTATAAGGTGGTATCAGAGCCAAGGTTTTGATTGGTTCTGTAGACTCGTTTCGTTTTTAAAAATCAAAAAGTTTATAAAATAAATATTTGGATTACTTAAATAATTTTCATTCCTCCTCGTCGAACATTCGTCGATATCCTCAAGGTACAAAAGTTCATTACAATTGTTTAATCATTTATTTAAATTCCATGTTAATTCATAATTGCATTGTATTGGGTATGGATGTTTATACTATGGATGTGATTGCATTGTCTTGGGAATGGTTGTTGATGCTATTGGTATGATGACCACTCCAAGGAATGGAGGACTTTCATTAGTTACGGTTTTTCGGAGGTCGACACGATGAGGTTATTTTGTTGACCAAAACATCATTTGTGGCGCTTAGCCAAAGAAGAAACTCCAAGGAAAACCGTGAAGAGGTTTCCAAAGGGAAAAAGAAGCGGGAACAGGGTTAATGAAGAAAACCCACCCCACTTCGACCAAACGACCGTTGAGGCTATGGATACGGTTTTCACCAACTTCTTCCAACGCCTTCAAGATAACGGTTTGGGGAATGGAGGTAACAACTCGAGAGCAGTGGATCAGTTCCGCCAGTACCGACCACCAACTTTCAATGGGAGAGATGGACCTGATGCAGTGGAGGAGTGGTTTCGGTCACTCGAAAGAATCTTTCGAATGATAGCGTGCGACGACGTGCAGAAGGTCACGTGTGCCACTTTTCAGCTAACTGAAGATGCTGACCACTGGTGGGAAGGTTATTGGAGAACCTGTTCAGAGGCGGAGCGAGACGCCTTCACTTGGAACAAGTTCAAGACGGTGGTTATGGAGAAGTTTTTCCCGCGCTCGTATCGCGATCAGAAGGAGACCGAGATTCCTAAATCTCAAACAAGGAAACTTGACGGTCACTGAGTACGAGAGGAAGTTTAACCAGTTGAGCCGTTTCGCTACGCACCTGGTGGACACCGATTTGAAGAAATCGTTGAGGTTCAAAAGAGGTTTGAGGGCTCAACTAGCGGGTATCTTATCAGCACAAGGCGACCTTCCTTACTCGGAAATGGTTAAAAGAGCCCAAGACGTGGAGTCAAGTCTTGGAATGGATGAGGTGAAGTCTAAACCCACGGCTTCGGTGGACAAGAGGAAGTGGGTAGGAGGAAGTTCCAACCAAGCCAAGCAACAGAAGACTGGTGGCGGGAACTTTCAGCAAGGGATGGACAACAAGCCCATGTGCCAAAATTGCGGTAAGAGACATTTTGGTGAGTGCCTTCTAGGGCAAGGAAAGTGTTACCGCTGCCGTCAGAGTGGGCATGCAACGCAGTTCTGTCCTGTGTATGGTCAAAGGCAACAAGGCGGGGAGGGCCAAAGCCAGGACCAACCAATGGAGGAAATGCTCGAATGTATGCCATGGCACGCAATGAGGCTGAAGAGAATCCTGGAGTTATAACAGGTATGTTAACCGTCTCAGGAATTCCTGCTTTTGTGCTTTTTGATACGGGTGCTTCGCACTCTTTTGTGTCGAAGAAATTTCGTGATTTAACTGAAGTTAAGAGCACTAGAGTAGAGGAACCCTTAGAAGTTGGTTTACCATCCGGAGACGTAATGGTCACGAACTTGATGGATAAGGGAGTGAAGATCGATGTAGGAGGAAAGAATCTCGAGTTTACGAGGTAGGGACCACTGACTTACCTATGTTAAATTTTATGTACTCAAATTTATGTGCTATGTGTATCATGCGATTCTATATTTCCAAAAACTAATATAGCCGTAGACCAAATGTGTCTGTGACCGGGGAAAAGGGTCATTGGGTTTATCCCAGCGTGCTATAACCACGAATTAAAACCAGAGACCAAATGTGTCTGTGACCGGGGAAAAGGGTCATCGGGTATATCCCGGCGCGTTTTAGCTGCAGTCAACTTATTTTCTACGATAAAACTATGAATTCTATGATCGATTGTACTATTTGTGAGTTGTATGATTTTGCATTGGTTAAGTCAGTGTAACTATTGAGTACGTTGAGCTCATCCCAAATCAACGATATTTTTTTCAGGTATGAACGAAGATGTCGATCGGATGGGAGACGAGTAGAGGAATAAAAATGTTGATGTTGGTTTTGTGTTTCCAAACTTGTTTCATTATTTTAAATAAAAGTTGAACTAGACATAAAAATGCGTTTTAATTATAAATTTCCTTTGATGGAGATTTGGATATTTATATTATGATTATTTCCGCTGCGTAAAGTTTGAAAGTCTCGACATTTATTGTGACGCCAAGGTTTCGTCATATTTTTCTTAAATATAAATCCTATTTTGACTAAAGTGAAATCGGGGCGTTACAGAACTGTAAAGCTAGATGAAATTTTTGGAATGTCATTCACAGAGTTCTCAAAACATGGGATTGGCTACAAACCTGAACATCAAGTGCAACAAACTGACCAGAAACTTAAGACAACCAAGCATCACAAAAAGAGAAGAAGACAGTATGTTTATCATCATTGTGGTGATCCTGGTCATATTCGTCCGTTCTGCTGGAAGAAAGCGGGCAAGAAAAATCAGTTTCAAAGGACAAGGCAACATGTTGTGTCCCGTGAAAGTTTCCATAATTCCAACATCAAATCTAACACCAAAGTCAAACAAGTCTGGGTGAAGAAGGATGAGATCAAATGTAACATGATCTATATCTCTCTGAAATCTCACATTCCAGGAGCATGGTATTTTGACAGTGGATGCTCCAAACACATGACCGATCTGATGATCTCCTCTCAAATATTGTGAAATTCCAAGGTGGAAAAGTGAAATATGGTGGAGGTGCAAACGGTCAGATTGTTGGACAAGGAACTCTCCATGTTCCAGGAGTTGTAAAACTTGAGAACGTAATACGTGTGGAAGGACTGGCGGCTAACCCGATCAGCATTAGTCAGTTGTGTGATGGTAGCTTCAGTTTTAAGTTCACACGAGAAAAGTGTGAAATTAATGATGAAGGAAATGCTTGCATTCTCACTGGCCAAAGGACATCAGACAATTTCTATCAAATTAATGGCGATGTATTCTGCAAGTTGTCTCAATTGAGCGATGCCAAGGTGTGGCATCAAAAGCTCGGACACGTCAACTACAAGATGTTGGAAAGACTGGTAAAGAAAGAAGCTTTAAATGGTCTATTGAATCTCAATATGAAGATCTCCAATTTGTGAAGCATGTCAAAAGGGGAAACAAGTCAGGGTGCCGCACCCACATATACAAAGTCTCACTACCTCAAATTGCTTTGAGCTCATGCACATGGATCTCATGGGACCACTGGAGGTGGAAAGCCTTGGAGGTAAAATGTATGTTTTAGTAATATTTGATGATTTCTCTAGATTTACTTGGGTTGAATTTTTAAGAGAAAAATCTGAAGCTTTTGAAAGTTTTAAAAAACTTGCTAAAAAATTATGCGTGCGTTTTGGTGTGAGCATAGGAAGGATCAGGTCTGATCATGGAAAAGAATTTGAAAATGAGGCTTTCTCAAACTATTGTTCAAAGGTAGGAATAACTCATGAGTTTTCCTCTCCCATCACCCCTCAGCAGAATGGTATAGTCGAAAGAAAGAATAGATTTGAGATGACTAGAACCATGCTTATTTCCAATGGAATTGCAAAACAGTTTTGGGAAGAAGCAATGAATACTGCTTGCCACACAATCAATAGGGTGTATTTCAGACCTGGTTCACATGTTACCCCCTACGAATTATTGTTGGGCAAAAAGCCTAATTTGAGTTATTTCCATGTCTTTGGGTGTGTGTGCTATGTACTAAATGATAAGATGCATCTTTTAAACCTTGACTCTAACAGTGACAAATGTGTTTTCATGGGATATTCTCAAAATAGTCATGCATACAGATTGTATAACCTTAGAACAAGATGCATGATGGAGTCAGTCAATGTGAAATTTGATGATTTGATTAGTGGAATTAAACCTGCTGAGGACAATGATCTGGTGTATGATCAAAATCCTCAATATATTACAGATGTTTTAGATGATAGTGCAGGTACTAAAACTGAAGTTGCAGGTGGTGACAGTTTTGGTGACATGTCACCAAACCTAACACCAATTCCTGAAGGAGCAGATAATGTTGAAACTGGTGATTTAACACCAGTGGCAACACCATCTCCAGAAGCTCCTGAATCAGATTCAGACTTAGATGAGGACAACCCGTATAATCAAATTGACCTGTATCAGAGGGATATCCATCAAGAATTCAGAGGAATCATCCAATAGGTCAAATCACTGAAGATCTTGATGAGAATCACAAGGAAGCGACAGATAAACTTAAAAAAAAAGGTATGATATGTTTGTTTGTCTACTAACTACTCTCAAATTCAAGAGACTCTGTTCCTTGCAACTACAGAACCAAAGCGTGTGGAAGAGGCTCTGAAGAATGAGTTCTGGATCAAACTCATGTAGGAAGAGTTGGACCAATTTGCCAAGATTGATGTTTAGGGTTTGGTTCCCCGCCCAGAAAATATGCATGTCACCGGTACTAAGTGGATTTTTTATTCGTATATTTTTGTTACACTTTTGTACATATTTTGAGTCTTTTTTACCATCTTCTTAGGTCAAGAATAAGCTATTTTGCATGCTTTTTTATTATTTGGCCTTTTGCTTGGCTTTTTGACTTTTTATTCAATAATTGGTCATTTTGGAATTTTTCTTGTTTTTCTCTTTCAACTGAATCACTTATAAAACTCGGGAGATGAAGATAAAGAATCAGTGCTCGAAGTAGCCAAAAGAACACTTATCCGACCGGATGAACTCAATAACCGATCGGATTGACTTTCGAAACATGCACCGATCGAATAAGCGCGATGTCCGACCAGACAAGAGCACAAAAACTTTCATCCGATCGGACTCGTACATTACAAATGCAGATTTTCGGGACTCTTCAGTTACTAAACGGTTCTTGAGCCTTTAAAACTCAGAAATCTTCATAGAAGACCCATCCTTTCACCCACAAGACTGGATCACATACATTAGAAGAGAGAGTTGACAACTTTCTCAACCTTTGACTTATAACCCTTACGACAATAATATTTAGAAGTTCGATTGGTTCAGATAATCGCTGGAGATGGAGGTTCGTGACAAGCTTCCCGGACTCAGCGAGGTTCATTTCATTTCCCGAAATAGCTGGGTTTGGCAATGATTCATCGTAGCATCGTGATTGAGTTTTCTCATGATTTAATAAACTCTAAACTTTTATCTTGTTAATTAGTTTTATGATTCATGTTAGATAATTATCTTGTGACTTCATCTTGGGATATTTCTTGTGAATCATTTATGATTAGGTTTATTTGAATAATTTGGCGACAATTGTTTTATGATAACTCATATCATCCGATTTGGATAATTGGTGTGGTTTGTTTTAATTAGAATTGCTCTTTAATAATGTTTTGTTAATGCATATCAATTGTTTGATGAATTATTTGAATGAGATTTGGTGGAACGGTCTTTAGATCGAGTATAATAGTTATTTTTGAGTTCGTAAATCGATTAACTACTCTTGCGAAGAGGTTGACGCCCTTGAAGCAAGATAGGTTTATCATCTTTTCTTAAATTAAGTTCTTTCGAGTTTTTCGGAACAAAACCCCCTTTGATCGTGTGTTTAGTGTTAGAATTGTGTCTTAATAAACATTGTTGACTTCGTATTTCCACTCCTCAAGAGAATTGACCCGATCTAACTTTCCAACCTACGAGTGACTCCGTTCTCTTACGGGCGAACTAACTTGATTTCAAACGTAGACGCGCATGATTTAAATTGGATTTTAATTTTGAAACACAAAACTTCGGATCAATTCTCAAGAACAAAATAGATGAAGCTGGGAACATTGTTCGAAATAAAGTAAGGTTAGTTGCACAAGGGTACACTTAGATTGAGGGTATCAATTTCGATGAGACATTTGCACCGGTTGCACGTATAGAATCGGTAAGACTCCTAATTGCTGTTACTTGTCATTTGAAAATATCTCTGCATCAAATGGACATTAAGAGTGCCTTTTTGAATGGTGTTTTGAGTGAAGAAGTGTATGTTGAGCAACCTAAAGGTTTTGTTGACCCTAACAAACCTAATTTTGTTTAAAATTGAAAAAGGCTTTATATGGTTTAAAGCAAGCTCCAAGAGCTTGGTATGAAAGGTTGACTCAACATTTACTTTTTTTAAACTTTAGATGATGTGAAGTTGATAAAACCCTGTTTTTGCTCAAATCTAACAAGCACATCCTCATAGTTCAATTTTATGTAGACGATATTATTTTTGGTTCCACTAGTGAACAGATGGTGAAAGATTTTATAGATGGAATGTCTGATACGTTCGAAATGAGCATGGAAAGTAATCTTTCTTACTTTCTTGGTTTTCAAATTAAGCAGCTTGATGATGGTACTTTTCTTTCCCAAACCAAATATGCTAAAAATCTGGTTCAAAAATTTGGATTAGAAAATGAAAAGCACAAGAAAACCCCATTGGGTAAAACCAACAAGCTGTCGAGAGATGATGTTGGGATTAGTGTTGATAACACCATTTATAGGAGTATGATAGGAAGTCTCCTATATTTAACTGCAAGTAGACCAGACATAATGTACAGTGTGTGTTTATGTGCCAGATATCAATCGAACCCTAAAGAGTCACACTTAAAAGCTGTAAAAAGAATAATTAAATATGTGGCTGGAACGAGTGATTTTGCTTTGTGGTATACCAAAGATCCATGTACTGAACTTGTTGGCTACACTGATTCAGATTGGGCAGGTGGTGTCATGGATAGGAAGAGTACCACTGGAGGATGTTTCTTTATGGTTAGTAACCTGGTTTCGTGGTACAGTAAGAAACAAAATTGCATTTCCCTCTCTACTGTTGAAGCTGAATAAATTGCAGCTGGAAGTGCGTGTACGCAACTTCTGTGGATGAACCAGATAATTGAAGACTATGGTCTCCATAGTAGCATTCTGACCGTACTCTGTGATAATACAAGTGGCATAGACACTTTGTTGAGAGGAAGATAGTAAGTCTTGAGAATGTAGTGACAGATGATCAGCTAGCTGACATCTTCACAAAGGTATTAGATTTTGAGACCTATTCTTGTTTGAGAAGAGATCTCGATATGTGCATCGTCTATCCCATCTTTTGATGTTGTGATGCCCAATTCTGTCATCAGTCACAACATCTGTATATTTTGCATGCATATTTATTTTTCTATTTCATACATAATGTGAATGCATTGGGTCTGTTTTTTGGTGCAAAAAGATCATGTGTTGTAATAAAAGTGATGACAAAAGACTAACCTCTTCAATTAGGTGATTGTGAATCTTTCCCACAGAAACTTGATTTCTCCCAGGTCCAAAAATAATAGGTGTTTATAGCAATTGCTGAAGATAAACTATTCTCTTCAAATCTTAAAATGATGAAGAAAATCTGGATTTAAAAAGATCCAATCTTTAAATTTCACCTTATTGAGCGATTTTGACGTAGTCATTAATTGGGTTAAGGGGTCTGTTTTCATTGACTCCACCTTAAGTAATGTTGGTTATAATGTTATCAGTCATGAAAAGCAACACTGATCAAATCACAAAAACCTTAAGTTTTTTTTAAAAACCTTTTTAGGTCATTCTTTTTAGGCATTAGTTTAAGACATACATACTTTGTGAAGTTTCCTAAATGTTGTGTGTTCTGCTACTTGTGCTTGTGTCTTTCTTTAAAATCTTTTAATCATGTTAAGGATTGAGTAAACTGGTTGTTCCAGTGGAGCTAATATCGTGGGATGGACAGGTAATATAAGGTTGAAATGGCTGGATATTTTTTCACCTTGTACGTATTTTTGCCACTATGGTGATGGTTCATATCCAGCCCTTTGTTTTAGTGGAGACGTGTTTATTAGTGGGTTTGTGTTTAATTAAATCGGGATCATGTATCCTAGTTTTAGGGGGAATGGGGGTTTTGCAAGGAAAGATTCTTTTGGGGCGTAAAATCAGATTTTAGGAAAATAAGGGTTTTTACCTTTCTCTCTTATAGGCAACGGTCATATTTTTGGTATTATAAAAGATAATCTTCTCTACCGTTTACCCTAATCCTCCCGAATTCACCTATGCAATTACTCTCTCTAACTCTCACGACTTCTCTACTTATCTCGTCTCTCGCAAATTTCTTTTGTTCTCTCTTTGATATTATCTGTTGCATGTCAAATCCATCTTCGAGCAAAATTCCAGAGCTCCCCACCAGAGTAAAAAGCACCACTGACGAACAGGTTCTGGTGAATTTCCCAAGGGTTGGTGGTCTGGACATCCGCGAAGAGCTTGGTGACACTTTACCACCGATCCCATCACCGGTTGCAACACCGCTTATCAGTTCATCGCCGCTCAACTTCCAAGATGTGGTCCCTATACCGGCAACCGTCGCCGCTGATCCAGAGGCCCAGGTTTTTCCAGGACAGGCTGGGAATGAAATTGATGTCGACAACCCTCCAAACCTGCCATTTATTGTGAAGATTTGTGGGCGTTTTGGCAATCCAACTTTGAAGAGGTCACGGTGACTGCGGAATATTCCACCAGACATTTTGCCGGCAGCTGTTCCAAAAAGTCAGGCCGGTCTGAGGCGTAATGTGCCGCTTGAGCACATGAACCTTGCCGAAGACGTCACCGTCATGACGGACTCTGATGATGATGAGTTTGTGCCTCTTGATCTGGTTACTGCTCCGGTGTCTTCCCCTGTTCCCCGCTTGGATAAGTCCAAGCCCCATTACCGCAAACAGACTGTTAAGCTCGCCGATAAGAAGAACCCTCCGGCACCAATTAAAGTGTCGGCAGGGTCAACCGCGTCTGAGTATTCAAGTCCTCCTTATGAGGTTCTTGATTTTTTCACTGGAGAGGTTTCCAGTTTCTCTAGGCCTGCTAGAGTTACAACTCCTACTACTCCAATTCCGAGGTTCAACCTGAGCCTAAACCTGATTTTGAGCTCGAGTATTCCCCCGATCCCTCTGACGAGATTCTTATCCGAGATCTTAGACCATCCAAGAAGTCCACGAAGAAGAAGAGAAAGGTCATTTTGCCTACTGCTGACCTGATTATTGATGTTGGTTCCGGTGATTTGTCATGGATTCCAACATCGCCTGATGATGATCCTGTTTCATCCCCCCAGACTAAGTCAACCTCCTTTTCTTATGGAAGTGCACCAGTTACATCGACTACTTCCAATAACTTTGCAGGCTCTAGTGAAGCTCCTTCTCATGGCATTGAGATTAAAGACATGGAACCAATCTCCATGAGGTTCTTGACTACTCGAGCCGAGGAGCTGTTCTCCAGATTTCAAAGCAGGGGCATGATCGCTGAGCGTCGCGTCCCAGTTGAGATCTTTGAGAAGAAGAACTTGATTGCGCTTTTCAAGCACAGATGTATGTTTTCAACCGTGTTTACTGCTATGCCATATGTTTGTGATGTTGTGCTTGAATTTTATGCGAACCTACTACCTTCTGTCACTAACCCAAAGTCTATAAATTTTGGGAAAGTTTTTGTACGTGGGTCTGTGTATACCTTTACTCCTGCCGTGATCAATGAGATGTTTGGGACTGAGGAGTATTTTGGTGACTCCACGGTTGATGATATGGATGAGGTGGTTCACTTTTTGTCTAGTGGTATGGTAAATAAGTGGTGTGAGCAGCTGGCTACCACTCGTTTGACTTCCCTATATACCGTCTTGCACAAGGTTGCTGTATGCAATTGGGTTCCGACCAAGAACGCCACTGTTGTTACACCACCACAGGCATTGCTCTTGTACATGCTTGTACGTGGCATTAAGTTTAACTTTGGCCAGATGGTGTTTGATACGGTCACTTGGTTTTCAACAACGAAGGCCACTTCCTTTTTCTGTTTTCCATCCCTTATATATAGCTTATTGGAAACTCAGAATTTTCAGCCTAACCAAGGCGATGTGTTATCTAGGGAGCCTAAAAAGTTCACTTTGCGTGCTTAGCACCTTAGTGGGGCCCGTGTTGTTGATTTACCTTTTGGGCTAGTGTTGTGAGTGGTGATGATTATGCTATTCTCACCACCGGCTACAACATGGTTCAACTCCCTCCTCAGGTTTTGCTTGCTCATTTTGCTTTACTCGACAACAAAATTACCCAGATCCAGGCGGTGCGAGGTTCCTGGTTGGAGGCCCTTTTGCTCTCTAAACAAAAAGGGGAGAGACTGATGATGCCGCAAGTGATGCGATGCTGATGATGGTAATGGTGCAGCTGTTGAGGTTTAAACAGGTATAGACAAGGACACGAGGAAGAAGAAGCTAAAGAAAAGGAAGAGGCTATTGAGGAAGAAGAAAGCTCAGGGTGAAGGAACTTCGGAATCCCCTCGTCGTTCGAAGAGGAAGCGCAGTCAATGAGTTCCTTAGCTTTGTGTTTGATTTTCTATTTTTGAAAAACAATGTTTGTTTTAATGTTGGTTTGTTTAAACGATGTTTATTTAGGGGGAGTTATTAACTTAGGGGGAGTTTTTAAGTTTAATTTTTATTTTCTGCTTGCGTCATTTGTATTTTTTCCAGAAAGGCAAAAGCGGGAGATTGTTGAGAATTTTATTCTTGACACTTTTCCTATTTTGGTTATTTTTCTTTCTTGGGGTCAAAATACTTTAGGACTCTAGATTGGTTTCCTAAGTGGAATTAAGATTTTATTTAATTTCCTTAAGTTATCTCTAATTTGTCCTTCAAGTCTAGGAGTCTTAATTATATATAGGAGAAGATTAAGACGCAAGAAAGACGTACAGAGAAGAGGAAAAATTGTAGAGAGCACTCGACGATTTCACGAACAGAACACAAAGCACTGATTCTACTTGGAGCTACAGTTCAGAATCAATAGATCTTCACCGTTGTGTAACCAACGGAGGAGATCATCTCAAACGGAGCAACAAGTATTTTTGTATCAAGTTTCGATATGTTTTTTTTTCGTATATTACTTAGATATTTTGTAATTGATCTTCAATGATTAAGTAATATAATTTTTGAGTTTGTATACCCAAGTCCGTAAGTATACGTAAGTTTGTATTGCTGGTGTTCGTTTCTTGATCAAGAACCCTTCCTCCAATAAGGCTTGGAGGAAGAAGTTCTTTTTCGTTCACCACTAATATTTAGTTAAAGAAGAAGATGGTTGTGCTTCTCCAAGGAGCTACCTCCAACATCGGGAAGAGCCCTCTCGGTGAGTTTGTCGAGAGATTCCACCTCCGATGAGCCCGAGCCCATGCACAGACTAGAGGTGGCGGTCGAGCTAGAGGTGGCCAGCAGGTCGGAAAGAGCTGCTCACCCAGAAAGAGTTATCAGCCATGCAATTGACCTGACTCCCCACCCCGATTCTGAGGAGGAGCAGGTGCTGGCTGCCCGCAACCGGTCTCGCTCTGGCAAGGGGGCGGTCCCTACGGGGTCCAAGATAGTTACCCTTAATCAGAGCTTCTTCAACGGCTCTTCCGTCTTGGACTGTCCAGGAGATGTGGTAGTTCACTTTATCAAAGGACAATCCCCTTCTGTTGATCGTCGAGCTTTGGAGAAGTGGACGGATCACAAGCTAATAGAGTCCTTTTGCCAAGACGAGGCTAGGGTTAGGATTTATCTGTTCTATTCACCTTCCCTTTTGCCTTCATTATTGTTTTACTTATCATTTTTTCCTTCTTCCATCATCTCCCTTTTCTTATTTTCAGGCTGCTCTTAAAAGGTTTGCGCTGGTGTCGCGGGCCCAAGGCTCTTTGATGAACGTCAACCTGGATAAGGAGCACACGACCCTGAAGGAAAGAGAACAAAGGCTGATGCTCATCTGAAAGAGAGGGGGCGATGAGCTGAAAGCGGCCCAAGCCGAGCTAAAGGTGGCCCAGGATGAACTGTGGAAGTCTCAGGAGTTAGTGGGGAGAGCCCGAGAAGAAGCAATTATCCAAATAGAGCTGGGCAAGGAGAAAGCCATAGAAGCCCGAGATGAAGTTAAGGCGGAGGGCGAGGCCAAAGGACGAGCTGAGGGGTAGGCCAACTTCCTCAACTCAGAGGAAGGGCAGAGGCTTATGCAGGTGACCCGGGAGATGACTCGAAGAGCCTTCCTTGGTTCCATGGAGTTGTACAACATCCTCCTTCCTGAAGCCCAGGTTTACTACCACTTTGGCCTGGATGCTCAGGCGAAATGGTTTGCCGAAAACCCCTCCGCTCCTTTTAATCTCCTTGTCCCCTTGAAGGATCCTCCGGAGCCCACGAGCTTCACATACGTAGCAGAGGACGACCAACTCCATCAGCTCGGGGCCCCTAAGTTTGCTGCGCATGTCCGTTAAACTTTCTTGAACTCCTCTCCCCCCCGAACAGTCGCTGACCTTAGCTTTACCAGCGACTGTGTCTTCTCCTACCTTTGCCAACTTGGACGAGCTTCAAAGCAGTGCCCAGTTTGAGCGGGATTTGGAGAGGTCACTAAGGTGACTGAGCAAGTCGGAGGAGAGCTGAACACTGGAGATTACGAATCTTAGGTCATTTTAGCTGCATTTTTTTTTTTTTTTTGCCTTTGTGGCTTGATATGTAAATTGTGGGCCTACACCCTGAACAATATTTTTGTCTTGTTTCTATTTTTGTTTTTTATGCTCATAGGGTTTCCGAGAATACAAAAAACCCTAGTAATATTTGTACTTTTTCCTCCTCTATAAAATCTGATTTTTCTCTACATATATTCACTATGAATTCGCATTCTTCCGAGGAAGTTGAGATCCTGCAGAAGAAAAACATTTCTTTCTTTAATGAAAACTTTCACCTTTCTGAAGAAAATGCTCAACTCCGCGAAAATTTCTCTCTATTACGCAAACTCCTGGAAAGAAGAGACAGGAGAAAGGCCATTACAAGCGCGAGTGGGTAGAGCTCCACAACCTCAACTGTCATCTCCAAGAGGAAAAGGCTGATTTGCTGGAATCAGTGTGCCGGTTGACCACTGCCGCCGGTGAAGCTCACTCTGCGACCGAGCTGGAAGATAGGTACCGCCAACGGCTTCACGAGACCGAGCGGGAGCTGTGGCGGATTCGGCGAGTTCTAGCTTCTGACAAGGTGGCCTCCTCTTCTCACCCATGATGCTTTGTGTTATTTAATTTTATCCCGATGTATTTCTGTGCTTTTGCCACTTTTCTGGATAATGCAAGCATTTATTTTTATTTTATGCATTGTAATCGGATTCACCAAGGTTACAAAGTTTTTTGTGCGTCTGAATGAATTCTTTCCTCAGGCATATTTTGTTGTGTGCATTTCTCACAATTAAGTCAGGTCTGGATATCCATCCTTTAACCCATCGAGCTAATATTTTGGAACTCATACCCTTAACTGACAATCAGGTCTGGTGATTTAAGGTATCTGCCCTTTAGCTTACCAGGGGTAAAATTTACTAGTATTCAATGGCTTTCAAGGAATGGAATATTATCAAGCACCCTCCACTATTTCGGATAYTATTTATGGTTCTACCTTTTTCTTAGCAACTGGCTTGGTTTTCATGTGATTATAGGTACTCTTTTCTTGATCATATGTGGTATTCGCCAATATCTTGGTCATCTGACCAAGGAGTATCACGAAATCTTAATGCCATAATGCCTTTCAAATCCTCCTAGCCATTATATTATCCTACTGCAATAATTCTTGCTAAGAAGAAAGCCACAACATGGGCGTTCTTCTTAGCAAGAATTATTACAGTAGGATAGTATAATGGCTAGGAGGATTTGAAAGGAATTATAGAATTAAGATTTCCAAGGTTTAGCCAAGGGTTAGCTATCGGCGGTTTCATAAAGATCCGGGAGTGATGCCGAATTCGCCGTCAAAGAATTGAGTCATTTTGTTAGGGCATCTGCCCTTTAGCCAATCAGGGCTAAAAACTTACTGACAATCAGGTTAGGTTTGGGATATCCATCCCTTATCCAATCAAAGCTAAGAGATATCCATCCCTTAGCCAATCAGGGCTAGGAATTTACTGACAATCAGGTCAGGCTTGGGATATCCATCCCTTAGCCAATCAGGGCAAAAAATTTACTGACAATCAAGTCAGGTTTGGGATATCCATCCCTTAGCCAATTAGGGCTAAAAATTTACTGACAATCAGGCCAGGTCAGGGAAATCCTTGGCCAATCGGGCCACAACTTGGGGCTCGTGCCCGTCACTGACAATCAGGTCAGGTCAAGGAAATCCTTCCCTTGGCCAATCGGGCCAAAAATTTGGGGCTCGTGCCTTTAACTGACAATCAAGTTGACAGAATCAAAAATTTTATAAAAAATCGGGTACATCTATTTCACATATAATATTTCCGTAAATTCTATACATTCCATGGCCATGGTAATTTGACTCCGTCTATTTTCTCAAGTTCACATGCCCCTCTTGCAAGAACTTTGATGATCTTATATGGGACCTGCCAAGCGGCATCCAACTTACCTCTAGTTTTACCTAAATCAGCTTGGCGAAGAACTAGGTCTCCCATTCAATATTAACGCTTAACCACCGACTTATTATAAGTTGCCCGAATTCTTCCACGCATGTGCTCCATCTTCACAGACGCTCGTTCTCTTCTTTCCTCCGTCAAATCCAAGGCATCTTGTATCAACATCTCATTCTGGTCTTCACCGAAGTTCAGTATCCTGTGAGATGATATACCAACCTCTGTGGGGATTAAAACATCCATACCGTACACCAAACTGAATAACATTTCTCCTATACCTTCTTTAAGGTTCGTTCGTTATGCCCACAGAATTGAGCTGAGCTCTTCTACCCACTTTCCCCTGCCTTTTCTAAGCGCGCCCTAGTTCCCTGCACCAAAATTCGGTTGGTTACTTCGACTTGGCCATTCGCCTAAGGGTGGTAGACAGATGTGAAATGCTATTATATCTTCATTTCAGTGCACCAGGACCGAATCCGAGCTCCAATGAACCACGTGCCATTATCTGACACCAAGATCCATCGGACACCAAACCGGAACACCACATTTTTCCACAAGAAACCCAATACTGCCTCCTCCGTAATTTTTGCTATAACTTCAGCTTCTACCCATTTACTGAAATAGTCTATGGCCACTATCAAGAACTTCTTCTGGGCTGGGGCTATGGAGAAAGGTCCAACAAGATCTATCCCCCATTTTGCAAAGGGGAAGGGAGAGCTCATTGTCATGAGCTATTCTGCAGGTCGATGCACTAGGGGGGAGTTCTTCTGGCACTTGTCACATTTTCTCACAAAGTCTTCTGCATCCTTCCTTAACTGTGGCCAAAAATATCCAGCTCTCATTATCTTACTTGATAGAGTTCTAGCGCCCATGTGGTTACCGCAACAACCCTAGTAAATTTCCTTGAGAGCATGGGCGCCCTCTTTTGGGCTTAAGCACCGCAAAAGCGGTTGTCCGAACCCTCTTCTTAACAACTCTCCTTACATCAAACAAAAACGAGACGACCTGATCGCACATTTGTTGCCTCCTTCTCATTCTCAGGCAGTTCTCCTTTGTCCAAATATACCTTGATCGGGGAGTGCCAATCCTTTTCTTCCTCTAGCGTGTTTATCTCCCCTTCCCCAAGTTCTTGGTATGCTATGAGCAGGCACTAGTGCAGAAAATGTATTCTAGAATAGTCAATCTAGAACGCCTCAGCAAAAAATTATCTGGAATATAAGTCGTTGGTATTTTCATAATAAAATTGTCATATACCAGAACACCTTTTTTAAAGACGTTATGGTATATTAGATATATGGAACGTCTTTAAAAAAGACGTTGTGGTATATTATATATCTAGAATATCATTAAGAAAGACTTTCTGGTAAATTCTATATCTAGAACGTCTTTATAAAAGGGCGATCTGGTATATTCGATATACCAGATCGCCCTTTTTTATGGACGTTGTGGTATATTTGATATACCAGATTGCCCTTTTCTTAAATATCTAGAACGTCTTAAAAAGGCGATCTGGTATATAGTATTATTTATTAACACTTTACCTTACCTTTTCTGGAAACCCTAAAATAGAAATCGAGCAGCCTCTCCTCTCCTCTCCGCTCCTCTCCTCTCCTCTCCCCTGCACCTCCGACTCAACCACCGCCATTTCCAAACCACCGACGGCCATCATCTTGCAATCGCCACCACCAACTAAAATAATCAACCTATTCGAAGCATCCTAACCAAAAGAT
This sequence comes from Phtheirospermum japonicum, assembly GCA_014905375.1. Taxonomy (NCBI): domain Eukaryota; kingdom Viridiplantae; phylum Streptophyta; class Magnoliopsida; order Lamiales; family Orobanchaceae; genus Phtheirospermum; species Phtheirospermum japonicum. Next base: position 378,505 of record BMAC01000289.1, on the reverse strand, counting down.
CTAATTCTCCCCCAATTTCAACCCCCACCATTCCCAACAACCATAATCGTCACCGCAACCTACAATCATCACCGCAACCTGCAATCGTCACCGCAACATGCAATCGTCAACCAGTTCGAACCTTCCAAACTAAAGGCTCAAAATCTCCCCCAATCTTAACAATCCCCAGCTTTCCTTTGTAATTTCTCGTCTGCTAAAATCTGTACTGTACTCCTCTTATCCTAGGTGAGGATCTTAATTTTTTCTTCCTAATCAATTACTCTGTCAATTTCTTATTTTATTTTTTCATTTTTCTTCCCTACTAAGAAAAACTTTACCATCTCTTAAAAAATTGTCTTTTTTTTCTTGTGATTCTCTAATACAATTAACCATCATGTCTCGGGTAAACCATTCTCTTTTATGCAATTGTCAGATTTTCATACGATATTATGATTTCCCATGTGTTGAATTGACTTTGAATTTATAGGTTGAAGCAGAAGAAGCAATAATTCAAAATATTTCAAGATTATGTGATGTAGCTGAAGCATCATGAAGTGCAGAAAATGAAAGATTGGCGCAACAGTATACTGACTTGCCAATTTGGGAGCCAACGCCACAGGAGCTCTTTGCCACATTAGGTAAATGAGCCGAACTTTTATGTTCCTTTAAAAATTAATTACCAGTTAACCAGCACAAATCTATGCTTTTGAAAAGAGTTTTAGTTCGCCCACAAGAGAACGGGGTCACTTGTAGATTAATGAGTTAACTCGGGTCGATCTCTCGAGGAATGGGAATCGGATTTAATGATGTTTATTATTCTAATAACACAATTCTATCTAAAACACGCGAACTCATGGGGTTTGATAATTGGGTAAACATCAATTAAGAAAATAAAAGAAAAACAATCTCTTTTTGTCTCGAGGATGTCAATCTCTCGACAAATTATGAGAAAAGTAAAAGATGTAATCCTAATAATAGTTTTTCCTAATCGCACTAACGATCATAAACATGCCTTGACTAATAATTCATATACTATAACATCCTAATGGTTGAACACATTCAGCAATCCATTAACACTAACGATTAACAATGTTTCAAAACACAATAATATGAAAACAAACCGTCTTTAGAACATCCAAAACAATTGTTCATTCCATAATCCCAAGCATAATAGTATCAATTCCAAACATTCAACTCCATAACTAAAGATCAACGAAGCATTAACTAATATGTTCCCTAACTATTCAAAACAAATCTGGAATCAAACAACTACAAAAACACCAAAGCTAAGAGTTCAGAAATTACTAATCGTTGAATTATCTTCAACGAGCGAAGATGACGAAAGAAAGTACTCCGAGCTGCATAAAATCCCAAGGCTTGTCACGAACCCAGAATCTTAGCCACGAGCGGAAGTTACTGCCAAATGAAGCTTGAAACGGCGTTAAACGGATTTATATGAGAGGTGTGAGAGATGTGTCGAAGCTCTCAACCTTTGGGTGTTTTTGTATTGTTCTAACCTTGTTCCAGCCTCCAAAAGGTCTCCAAGGCGGAATAATATGAAACCCTAGCCTCCTCTGCATTTTTAAACAGCCTTCAGCCGTTTCATAACTGAAAATTCTCAGAAATCTGCGTGCGTAACGTACTTGTCCGATCGGACGAAGGTCTTGTCTGATCGAACAGAAGCTACTGTCCTCTCGTCCGATCGGACACTGGTCTTGTCCAATCGGATGGAAGTGTCTGCCAGAATTTGTGACACTGGGTTCTGACACTGGGTAACCCAGTGTGGATGACATACCCAGTGTCAACTGCAATGTACCAAATCAGGGCCCAATTTCTTTGAAACTCCACTCGTGGGCCCACACTCGTCCACCTTAACACCGAAAGACTTCATAATACCTAAAATAAAGATAAAATGTGGTAAAGTAAGCCGGAGATACATAAATACGAAAATATGCTAAATCAATCCAACTTATACCCAAAATTAACAACAAATCTAACTAAAACACTAGCCAAATATACAAAAATCGTGACAAACTCGGGCGAGTCAGTAAACAATAGTTTCCATTGAGATCTATAAATATAAGAACATTTTTGATTTGAAAAAAAGAGTAACGAATTAGCAGATGCTTGTATAATGCATGCAATTGCTCAATTTGTATCTTATGTGTATTGAACTATAGTGCAACTAGATTTTGTGACTCGATTGGTTGTATTGCAGTGTAATTCATTTTTATATGTAGAAACTAGGGTTTCGAAATGGCCAGCCCGTTAATGATTTGTCTAAGTGCGAGGAAGAACATTATTTATTAAGGCGGTGCTTGATAATTGATATTGATTTCATCTTGGTTTTGTGATMGAGAGATTRAGATATGTTGTGAAATGATTAAGGAGTTTGTATGGAGCCTTTTTGTGTGTGTGTAATTTGAGAGCTAGTTTCATTTTCTTGATGAGAGATAGTGAGCAGTATTTAACATGTTTGTGGCTAAACTAGACGTGAGCTCTTGTAAGAGTAAATTAATGGTGGAAAATCTAAAGTGATCTAGTTTTCCTGTGTGTTCATTACCTAGACTTCAAGTTTAATTTGATCCTTCTGAGAAACCGGAAATATTGTTGAATGTGCTTCTTGGTTGTTGATGATGAGCTCATGATGTTTAAGTGGTGTTTTATTTATTTAATTTTCTTTTTTTATGATGAAATTTTAAATTTTGGTTTCAAATATGTGAATATGATGACTGAGTTGTCAGTCAGGAAGTATTATCAGTTGAGGCTTTTTATTAGCTTTGTGTACAACAAGGTGGATACAATTTATTTAAGAAACACATTAATAATTTACTCTCACATCACATGTTTGGCTTACTTATGTTACTTGGTATTACTATTTCCTACTTGTTTGTTAATGATGGATTGCACTTGAATGTGTATTTTATGACCTTGAAAAATAATGTAATTCTTTCTTTGTTATTAATTTTTTTCCTCTAATATTCACTGAATTTCCAGTTAAAGCTAATGAATTTTCTGTTTAAAATATTAAAAAATCAGTTAATGATTTTTTTAAAGTCTGTACTTAGTTACAATCTAGTTATTGGTACTATTTGTAGTATCATCTTGTGGTATGTATGATTCTTCTTGTGTTGCTTTCTAGTTAATATAATTTAAGTTGTCCATTGTTCTTCTGACTTGTTTGTTTAAAATTTAACTTGAAGGTAGCCTGAAGAAGCTATGGCATAACTAATGATGTACCTGTTTCCGGTATGATAATTGTATACTCTTTCTCATGTTTATAATGAAAAGTATTATTGTATACTTATTGTTTGCATTTTCTTTAATTTTGTGTTTGGCGTATGATAATTGTATACTCTTTCTCATGTTTATAATGAAAATTATTACTGTATACTTACTGTTTGCATTTTCTTTAATTTTGTGTTTGGCTGAGAAAAATTCGTAAAGCAACAGGGCTTGTGAAAAATATTTGTGCTCAATTGTTGTTTTTCTTAAAAGTAGAAAGTTTATCAAAACTTATATTGAACCTATATTCAGATTTGCTTTTCTGGATTCATTTTCAATTCCTACTTTAATTGTCAGTTTAATATTATATTAATAGATTTATAGCTGATTCTTGTTATAAAAGTAAGATAGCATTATGCTTTTGGTGTTTGATCAATTATTTGCTGCTGGATCATGTGTGAACATTATATCTTGCAATATTTATAAGTTTAATTGATCTAATTAGGACTTCAAGGCGGCCCCTTTAAGCTTTTATAAAGGTGATATTCATTTTTCAGATTGAATGTTGTAATTTGATGTTTATGATCTCTTAACTTTCAGATTGCAGACTGTTGAGCTTAAGGTTGCCATGTCATGTTAAGGCTGTGTCGGAGCCGTGAATAGGGTTCTTAGAAAAAACGAAAGGTTCGTTGACTTATTCACACACATATATAATTTAAAATTACCCTTCTAGTCATTTACCAGTGATTTTTTGCAAGAACTTCAGTTTATGTAGGCTATAGAATTTTGAAATCATCATTTTAATCATATTTTGTCTGTTAGGGTTATTTGCCTTATAACTTGTACGAGGCTATTGTTTTGCATGTAATTGTGGTGTTTGTCTAGTGTTTTTAATTAGGATTTTATGTTAATTTTAGTAGTTTTTTAGTCGAGTTTTGTTAGGTTTTCACTTGTTTTCTCGTTTTGTTGTTCTTTTCGTGTTTCTTGTTGATTTTATACTTAAAATGGTTAAATGAGTTCAACTAATTTTTGGATGGGGGTTATTTGTGTTAGGTCTTGACAAGAAGGCAAAAAGAAGGTGAAAATTGGCCCTTGGCTCGATTTGGCTCGAGGCAAGGCGAGTCCCGCGCACAGCTGCTCGGCCGCTGCCGAGCGCTGCCGACCACGCCCGTCTAGTCCCGCGCGCAGCTGCCGAGTCCCGCCCGCAAGCCCGCGCGCAACTGCCGAGAGCTGCCGAGCATGTCCTCCCACGCTGCCGAGAGCTGCCGAGCATGTCCGGACACGACTGCCGAGCGCTGTCGATCGACTGCCGAGGGCTGGCTTGACTGCTTTCCAGAGAGTGGCCATCCTGCCGAGAGCAGTCGATCGACTTCCGAGCAAGTCGATCGACTGCGCGCATGCCTGCCGAGTGCCGCCGAGAGCTGCCGAGTCCCGCTCGCCATGCCTGCCGACAGCTGCCGACCACGACCGAGCCATCTCGCCCATCTCTGAGCCACCTTGCGATTTTGCCGAGCCAATCGAGCCCAACTCGACCCAAATGGCCTATTTTCACCATTTTGGGTCAAATTTGGTCAATGCATGGAAATCCAAGCTCATATGTCATAATTGACCCATTTACCCCTAATTAACTTGTATAAATAGAACCTCTCTTTCATTTTGTAAAACACCTCCTCCCAACCCAAGCTTGGGTTTGGACTTAATTTCTCTCTCTAGATTTAATTTTCAAGCTTTGCCTTGGGTTTGTAAGCTCAAGAAGGATTCAAGTACTCCCTTGGATTTTTAATTCCTTGCAATTTCAATCAAGCTTTTGGATTCTCCATTTAATTCTAGTAAGCTTTCTTTTAGTTTCATGCTTTGTTCTTCATTTGTTTTATGCTTTTGCCTTAGGTATTAGAATTTGTGCTTGATCTTGTGAATCATCCATGGAATCTAGTTGAGTGACACAATTAGATCATAGATTGAGGCCTAGATCGTTTAATTTCACGTTATTTTTCATGGTTTCATGCATTTTTCTTCATCTCATGCTTTTTGTCTTAGCACCTTGAATTCATGATGAAACTTATGAATTGGCTATGAAATCTAGATGAGTGACACATCTAGATCATAGATCGGCTCTTGGATCATCTTGATTTTGAGTTTTTGCTATGCTTTATTTGCACTTTTATTTTTATGCTTTGTTTTATGCTTAATCTTAGATCTACTCTTCATTTCTTGTTATTTTCTTTAAAGTTTTAAAATTTCCCGTCCATTTTCATTGCTCTATCCATTCATGCTTTCAATTTTTGTCAATTTGCATTATTTGAGTTTTTATGCATAGTTGTACCTTGTGCATGCATGCTTGTACTTGGTGAAACTTTGCATTTTCTTGCTTATTTTCATTACTTGCTTGCATTTACTTATTGAGGCATACGACGAGGCATCCTACCAACTTGCACTTTCATTTTATAGGATAGTTAGCTATTTTAATTGCTTTATTCTTATTTTCTCTTTATTTTTCAAGCTTGAAGCACCTTGAAACTTCCAATTGAATCGAATTCCGATAATATCGAGCCAATGAACCCGTTGATTCATTTCAACACCACAAAAACTCTTCTAACAACTATTCAGCCATGTATTGGTGTGAGAACCATGTGAGAATAGCATCTACGTGACCGGAAATTGCAATTATATATAACATAAATACATATAACATATTATACAGAAGTGTATGGTTCTATATATATAATGTGTGTGTGTGTGTGTTAATTTGTTGTACTGGTGAGTTTTGGGAATGAATCTTACATAAATCGAGTCTTTACCCTTGATCAACACCCTTACAAGACAGAGCTTTTAGTACTTGAGCTATAAAATTCATGGTCAGACACACAAATCTTTACCTTGTTTTTTTTTAATTCTTTGCAAGTTGAAATGAAAAACTGTTTTTCCTGTTGGCTGTCTTTTTGAAAAAGAAATTTATGTGACAAGCACAACAAAACTTAAAAATATTTATAAATTTAACAAAAGGGATAATAAATGAAAGAATAATACCTTAAACAAAATATGATCAAGCTGATGCTGAACAATAGATAAAGCTGATCGAATTTTAACATCGGAATTCAAAGGTAAGACCATTAATGTTTGATAATGCAGCACAGAAGAATAAATGTCATTGATGACACCAATTACTGTTCTAAAGTTTGGTCTTGTCTGAATCTGGGCTGCCTTTTTTTCTTCTTCTTCTTCTTCTTGCCCCTTTTCACCTTTAGCCTGAAGGAGAGATTTTTGGTTTGAAATGATGATCTTGCCCTTAAGAAAAAAATTGTAAAATTCATGAACATTTGGGGTAAATTATAAAATTTTGAACTTTAGAAGGTAAAACAAAATTCCATCATAATTTGAGAGAAAAACAAAAATTTTCATATGTTATTATTACTTGTTGTTAGCATACTAGACCAAGACAGACTAGAAACATTTTCTTTTCAATATTCAGACTGTAATTCTCATTTCCTTATCTTTAGAGAGGGAGAGAGAGAGAGGACCACATGAGTCATGAGTCTACTATATATACTGTTGTTCCTATCTAGGATTTACTTAAATTATGCGTCAGTTGTATACACCTGTTTTGCTTTGACTTGAATATACTTCACACTTTTTTTTTCATATATTTTTATATCCACATCCAACTGTCTGATAATCTAATATTTTGAAATAAAAATAAAAATGATTGTTCTGGTAGTAGAGAGATTAATAATTGGGTTGTAAGTATCAACATAATCAAGACCAGGTTTTTCAGTGTGACCTCTTTTAACGATATATATATATATATATATATATATATATATATATATATATATATATGTGTGTGTGTGTGTGTGTGGTGTGTGTGTGTGTGTGTGTGTGTGTGTGTGTGTGTGTGTGTGTGTGTGTGTGTAAGTAATTAACTCAAGAAAGTGACAAAGCAATGAAATTTGATAATACATATGAAGGATGTTCAGAAAATATTAGGTGGCTCCATCCCTTTCATACACTTAATGCATCCCATGATAACATGACATAAATACTTGGGAGAATTTCTGTTTCCTACGTGATAATTTTTT
>BMAC01000289.1:349434-367192 GCA_014905375.1 Phtheirospermum japonicum | reverse complement strand
TGTGTGTGTGTGTGTGTGTGTGTGTGTGTGTGTGTAAGTAATTAACTCAAGAAAGTGACAAAGCAATGAAATTTGATAATACATATGAAGGATGTTCAGAAAATATTAGGTGCTCCATCCCTTTCATACACTTAATGCATCCCATGATAACATGACATAAATACTTTGGGAGAATTTCTGTTTCCTACGTGATAATTTTTTGATCCTTTCTTTTGGACATGTATCATTGAATCATGTGTGTATTGTGTAACAAGAATGTTACACACTTGGGTAACAAAAAATGCAAACACGAGCTTAGATATCTGTTATTTTTTACTATTTTGAATTTTGAATTACAACAATTGTGCCTTTTCTAGAAAGGTATATTTTAAAAACAAAATTAAAAAAATTCCTCACTGGTCATACAAATAAATTTATTTTTTTCCAATAGCTTCTTCAGGATCCAATTAGACACAGAGAGTAGATAAATGAGGCCCACTGAATTAATTTGGCTACACCGCTAGTGTACAATGCATAGCCTTTTTTTCTAACTAAACCCCACACTAGTAGCTTGGGTTTCCTTTTTAAGAGCCACATGCCCTCCTTTATGCTTCCAACACTCAACTTCGATAGTATACTATACTTCTGCTCTAGTGTGTGTGTGTGAATTTGGTAGCTAAAAATGCTGTCAAACAGAAGGGGATCAATATCAGTTTCAAGGTTTACCAAGATGAGATTAATGATCTCATCTTGAAACTACAAACATTGTTGCCAGATTCTAGTTGAAGGGTAAGTTTTTAGTTTTTAGTTTTTTTTTTCTTTTTTTTTATTTTAGGATGGTTATAAACTACCCCTGATGAGTCTAATTACATGGAAAAAAACAAAACAAAACAAAAAAATCTTAAATTATAAATAATCCTTGAAGCTTGTAATTACCTTACTTGAGGGTGCACTTCAATTTGTACGATAAAAACAAATGTCATTAGGATATTTTGGTAATTTGAAATGTTAACTGCTTTCTCTTGAAGTTAAGTCTCAGGGGTAGTATTGTAATTAGCGCCCTTTTATTTTCTTATTCTTAATTAGATTGTATGTCTTCATGTTTCTTGATCATGAAATTTCTAGTGCAAAATAGGCGTCGAATCTAGCTTAAATAAGGTACCTGAGATTCAGAGGTAGCTATGTTTGCAATTAATTATCTATTCAAAAATAATGATTAAAAAAAAGAAGTAACTTTTCTCCAGACATCTAATGTAAAATCCTTATTTATAAAACCATATAATTAATAGATCTATTAAGCAAACTTATTTATTCAACATCAGAATTAAGCTATTTCAAGAATATGAGCTATTGATAAATCAAAACCAAGAAAATTATATAACTCGACATAAAATGAAAGTAAAGCACTACCCCCTAAATTAAAACCAGACTTTGAATAGTTGAAAAATGAATGAGAACAAATAATAGGAAGAAGGAGAAAATCTTACCAATGGCTTCACGACTCTCAATTTTCCCTCCAATTTCAATATTCAGATTTTGTAGACTTCCTTTTTCCTAAATATTTTTACTTAAAAGATTGCATGTCCGAGCAAAATTGGATTTCTCAGGTGACTTTCTTTGTCTCCAGCCATCAGATAACTGTCTTAAACTCAACATGTTTTGCCAGAAAAATGATATATATTGTCTTGAGAAAAAGTTTTGGCAAGAAATTCTTGAACTGAATGGGAAAAGGGTTAGGATGGATGACTCTTGAATTATTATTATGGCTTATCAAGTTGCTGTGCACCTTTATATAAATAAAATAATGAGTTTTTTATTTTTGTAAAGCACGTGATATTGCGCTGAAGGAAAATAAAAATAAACTGGGTTGAGAGTCCTAAACTCGACATGACACCACATTAGCAACATGTAGAAGCCCCAGATTTTATCCTTGGATTCTGATACCTTTAATGAAATAGCAATATATTCATAATAGAAGACAAAAGAAGGCAGCTTTATGGTTGTAAAAACTGTATATATTTTCTAATGGTAAAATCGATTACATTAGAATGCCATTGTAGAAGCCCCAAATTTTATCCATTGTACTGTCCTCATGCAATGGCTAGCCCGTGGCTGTTATTTGTTGCTGTTATTTCGCGAGCAATGGTGTAGTGCACCTTCTGCTGAAAAGAGAGGCAGTCCTAGGTTTATTATTTGCATTTAATACGTCACTTTTCCATTAAAAATGTTCTTTGTACAGATTTTGCTGAAAAGAAAATAAAGCATGTTATTATTTAAAAAAAAGGGGAAAAGATTGTAACCATCCTGTACTATACGTGTTTCTTGGGTTTGCATCCTAACGTTTTTTTTTTTGTAATTTAATGCATCCTGTACTTCAAAAATTTTTGAAAGTGCATCCTCCGACCAATCAACTCGTCCAAACTCGTCGAAACTCACCTAGTCTCGCGAGTGAGGTTGCATATTTTCAAACCCATATACTTTGTGTGAGTTCCGAAGAATTTTTTATTTATTTAAAACTAGTTCCGGCATATTTTATTAAATATGCAAATATTACCGAATTTATTACTAAATAAATAATAAATTTTATTTATTTAATAAAACTAGTTCCGGTAAATATTAGGATAAAATTGGTTTGCATATTTATTTAATAAATTCGAGTTTTTATTTAATAAAACTAGTTTTTTTCTAAATTTTGTATAGTACAGGATGCACTTTCAAAATTTTGTATAGAAACAGGATGCATTAAATTACAAAAAAAAAAAAAAAAACGTTAGGATGCAAACCCAAAAAACGCGTATAGTACAGGATGGTTACAATCTTTTTCCCTAAAAAAATTACCTTTTTTTTTTCATTGTTATTGATGCTATTGCTAATTGTTGTTAAGAAAAAAAAATTTAGCTGATGGTTAACAAAGAAAATTTTACTTGCTGTTGTAGGCAGTTATTGCTGATAGTTATTGCTGAAGATTGAGTGGATTCTACTTTTTATATTGTTGTTGCTGATTGTTGTTGCTGATTGTTGTTATTAGGCAGGGGAAAACACTTTCAAGGTATTAAGTTTGTATCTTTGAATTAATGTTTTATTTTGATTCCTATAATATTAACTTCGATAGTATACTATGCTTCAAAATGAAGATGAACCTATCTTACAAATTCCCAACACACATACACACATACACATATATAATAACAAAACAAGACATCAAAATTGGCGCATTTAATTATTTTCCGCCTGTCTTTCAATAATCTTGCGAATAACCTGATTCAAGATTGATGCATCGATATCAGATTACACAATGGCCTTCATGCCAAAAATCTGTTTGCTGCTAACCCTAGCTTCCAAAACATTTAAACTCATTTCTTCAAAAAAACTACCTTATATACTATTATTAATACGCGAATGTTGATAATTGTCAACTTCAAAAATTGTATTATTAACACAAATAAAGAAAAAGATATTATTTACTTTGTTGTTTGCTTATTGAGCCGAACTTACTTTATGTTAAATATTAACTCGTTTAGGTAGTCATGGATCGTAGTTGGGTAAATTCTATCCGAACAAGTGACGAATATGAGAATGGGGTGGATGAGTTTCTAGAGTTTGCTAGAAAACATGTTCCTGACAATAATGGGAGGTTTTACTGTCCATGTGTGAAATTATTGAATGATAGGCGACTAACTGCTAGAGAAATTAGAGAACATTTAATTTGTGATGGTTTCAACAAGAATTACACGCGATGGATATGACACGGTGAATTTGACATGCCAGATGTATCCCAAAACGAAGAAGCTCGCAATAAAGATGATAATGTAGATATGTATGATCATTTGGAGGACATGATTAAAGATGTTGGAGCAGAGGCCTTTGAGCAAGCACATGTAAACAAGAGTTATGAGACCTTGTCCGTTGATGCTGAAAAATCTCTTTACGAAGGCTGCAAAAATTTCTCACTATTATCTGCAGTATTTAAACTTATCACGTTGAAGGCAAAGCATGGGTGGAGCGATAGGAGTTTTACGGACTTTCTTGCTTGGTGAAACTTATGCTTCCGGAGGATAATGAATTACCTGAATCTAACTACAAGGCGAAGAAGATTTTGTGTCCGCTAGGACTGGGGTATAAGAAGATCCATGCATGTCCCAAGTGGCCACTTACGTCTGCCCCGAAGACTCCAGTAGCCCAGAGTGCAAAAGGAAGCTGTGCCCTGGATCTTATGATAGAGGATGTCCACGACGAACACGATGACGAATATGAGATGTATGTCGAGGATCCGCAAAGATGATTGGTTGCATATGGTCGTCTTCACGACTTGGGTTCGACCATACACCACAAAATAATGAAAGCTGATGAAGTGAGAGTGACAGTCGTGCAAGTTCTAGTTGGAGATGCGCTTGTTTCCATTCCCGACGGATGAGGTCACTACTGTGAGAGAAGCTCCAAATCAGTTCATTGCTTGGCCTGGACGTTTGGTTCAGAGTGTTACACACAAGGTACCTTTCGTAATACTAGCAATATGTTTGTATTATTTCTGGTCTTACTTGCAGTAGTTAGCACCATTACTGCTAATTTATAAAATTATAATAGATTGAGATTTATTCCTTATATCACCTTGTTTTATAGTTGATTGATAGTAATTGCAATTCCTCAGCAATATAAGTTGTGGTTATTCCTTATATCACCTTTTTTATAGTTGATTGATAATTGCAAAATAACATTTATAAAATAAGGAATAACCACAAAGTATAAGCTGTCAATCAACTATAAAACAAGGTGATATAAGGCACCTTAAATTGCAAGTAATCTATCTTTTCTTTTTTACAAAATACATTCTTTACCATTAATTGTTGATATAAGATGTGGCAACTATATTGCAGCTAATTTTGTAAAAATCTAAGGTGTACCACACCTTAAAGAATGTATTTTGTAATTACAGCTTATGTAAATGCCTTTAAATTCTTTTAAAAAATACACTCTTTTACCTTATATTGCAGMTGTGGCAACTATAAAACAAGGTGATATATCACCTTAAATTTTTTTTTATACTTTGTGTGCACCACAACTTATATCACCTTGAGATTTGTGTATGAAAATGAAATTCAGTTTGGTACACACAAAGTAAAAAAAAATAAAAAATTAAAGGCATTTACAAATCTTGTCCTTTTGTCTGATGTTCAATTCTAAACAAATATAAAAAATATACTAACTCAGTTCACTCCACATTTGAACTTATAATAAAATATAAGCTTAATAATAAAAATATAAATTAAAGAAGAATGATTATATCATTTATGATTCAAAATCTCATTTATTATCACAAGAGGAAATGAGTCTCATTAATTGTAACTGACATTATAATATGTGTTGATGTAGGGAATTTCTAAATCGAAGGAACTCGATCCAAAACCCAGTCCCAACCCGAGACTAGCAAGGATTGCATCGGCTGATATTACTCAACCGAAATATATATCTCTGGAAGACGATATTGTGAGTGAGAAGACGGACCACAATGTATAAATAAATCAGGAGGACATCATGGGGTTGTTGTTAGCTAGGGAGATTTCTGTTTCTGTCATGCAATTTTACAATAAGTATTTATTTGACCTCTTGGAAACACGTTTTTTAAACCTAATAATTTTGAAGCACTTTTGCAAACATCCTAACAATGTTATAATTTTGTAGGTATCTCCACAAAATATTTAAATTAACAGGGCGTAGCGATAAATATGGATTGATGTGTCCGCTATTCATTGAAAGTCATGGAAATACAAATGAAGAAATAGGCGTGCTGCTTCGGAAAAGAATTGCAGAAGGGGATTTTGAGTGCTTCCTTGCATCTATTTACGATTAAAAAGTTGCTTTCCTTTGAATATTTTATTCTTGGATGGTTCTAACTCTTATGAACTTTTGTTTTCCGAAACTGTCCTCATTTATAGTACCGATGTCTGTCTTCAAAGTTTCATCTGCCTATCTTCATTATGTGACATAATTGTGTGATTATGGATGGATCCTGTTGTATGTGTTGTATGTGCTTGGTGTGATTAGAAATTTTGGAGCATATGATAATGAGGTGGATGATTTGAGTTTTAGGTGAAGTTGGAATCGAATGAGGTCATTGCTTGGTGTGCTTGGTGCTGATATTGTCTTCATTGGTGTCTGTCTTCGAATTGTCTTCGAAATGTTGTCTGCCTATCTGCATTATGTGACTTAATTGTGTGATTATGGATGGATCCTTCATTGTCTGTCTTCGAATTATCTTCGAAATTTCGTCTGCCTATCTGCATTATATGACTTAATTGTGTGATTATGGATGGATCATGTTGTATGTGCTGCCGTTTGAGATTCTGTATACATTTGTTCTTGTGGATGTCATGACTAATTTCATTATGTTGTCTTAATTTCATATTATGTAGGAATTATTTTCAATTTATGGTTCTTCGTCCTAAAAACAATAGTGTGTTTTGGTTCTCATCCAAGGGGAAAAAGCCGAAAAAAAAGATTTTCGATAAGATTGAGATGTAAGTTTTATAGATTTTTTTTTAAGTTATTAAATTTTGTTTGTTTTGTTTTTTACTTGTTAATTCTTATTACCATATAGGGCATGTAATACATACCAAATGATGAAGGAGACGCACACGTACCAGTTAAAGAAGCCTTAATGGGTTTATCCGAAGGTAAATTTATTGTAATCTGTTTGCCCTTTGTTGGAGTCAATTAAATTATTGTGCATAAAGGATATTTATGTAAATTCAAGTCATATAGTAATTTATTATAATTCATCATTTATTTTATTTCCAGTGTTTGGACCAACGAAAGACATCAGACACATGCGGGTTTTTTGTAATGAGGCATATGATGGAGATCATCCAATTGAACATTGTTGACTCGTTCGAAAAGGTAATTGTCATACGTAAATATCTCAAGGCTTGAGATGCATATAGACTTTTGCTCTCATATTGACAAATTTCTTGGTGAATCCTTTCATAGCCATCTGCCTTACAATGAAATGAAGCATCAAAATGTAATACTACAAAATAGCCATCTGCCTTATGCCCCATTTATATTTCCAAAGGGATATATAAATCAAGTATATGTGTCCGAATAAATAAATCTTGTTTCTCTTGGTAACTTTAATCTGGATTAGTGTCCGAATGTTGTGTTGGACTAGTGATTGTCAGCCTTACATACAATTCTTGTCAGTGACTTCAAATTTGAGCAGGAGCCCGATTATTATTATTATTATTATTATTATTATTATTATTATTATTATTATTATTATTATTATTATTATTATTATTATTATTATTATTATTATCTTCCATAGGTCGAACAACTCAATGCCGAAACATATATAGCAAATTCAGACATTGTATTAAGGTTTTCTTAATTAACAATCATGGGTTTAATTATCAACAAATGCAACCACTTAAGGAAAAAACCAGTAATTATTAATAAGAAGCCCAGAGATAGATTACTTTAAAACAAAACTTACATCTAATTCATTATGTATATTAACCAATAAACATTGAGAAGCTGTCCTCACTATCATTAGACCTATCTTAGTGTCTGAATGTCTTATTTGCAGCTATGTGAGAGCAAAATACAGGAAGCTAAGTCTAAAAAGGATACTCTAAAAGAACAAGCATATATAATAGGGTGACTATCAGTATTGTCATAAAATTAGAGTGGGTGTTCAGGTAAAGGACTTTCAGTCTCTACGATTGGTAAAACGAGAGAAAATATATAGGGTCTCCAGTGTCGGGTAGTAAGAAAATACCCAATTTACGCTAATACAATTATTTTATTTTATTTTTTAAAGAACTCAGATGAGATAATACTCGTTCTCAACTCCCAAGCCCCTAATATGAAAAGGTGGTACCACCCCCCAACACATAGTATTTTTCCCGATTTCTTGCACCTAATATGAAATGGAGATATTCAATTGGAATTTTCTGATACAAAATCTTCAATTGAAATGGAAACGAGAGTGCTGATGCATGGGATAGTTAGGCTTTTTGAGAGAAACAGTTGCAAAACAGATCCAGAAAATATTTTTGTCTTGAAATTTTTGTTTGTTTTGATCGATAGTTTGTGGGTAGTTTGGAATGCAGAAAAATTTTCAATTCGAAAGTTAAATTAGAAGACCGGTGCGTGAGATTTGGTGAAGGGCGTTGATTTAGGAATTGAGCTTCTATTGGCATGTGATTATATAGGGGTAACACAGCTCACCTTCTAGTTGGGAATTGTCCCTATTATTTTTATTAACAATATTTTTAATTCTATCTTCAGTGGTTGATTTTTTGATCTCTGTGTTATTTGAAATCGGATTATCAAGGGGATATATATATGTTCTCTGTTCTCAAATTAAAGATTTATTTCCGGTTTTTCATTGACCTGCAGGCACTCAACATGGAACAACCTTATTCGGACGATGACATTGATGATGTATGTAGACGTTGGGCGGAGTGTTTATTTGAGGTTATTTCTTGATCATAAACAAACTATTTGTGGATAACTTGAATGGTAGTAAAATAGGTACTCGTCTTTTTGGTGAACGTGTATTTGGCGAATTGTGTATTATTGGTGATTTCTACTTTAACATTTGGTGATCGTGTATTTGGTGACTTATGTTGTTCGTATTGATATATTCTGGTGTATATGTATTATTGTGATTAGGATAATTTTTGGATTATATGAATAATTGGTGTTTTGTGAAAAAATCTTGATTTAGGGATGAGTAGATCTGGAAAAAAAAAATTGGGAATTCAAAAACTGTCAAATCTAGAACGTCTTTCCCAAAGACTTCTGGAAAATGTATATTCTAGAACGACTTTTTGAAAAAGAAGTTCTGGGAAATGTACATTCCACAACGGTTACAAAATAGACATTCTAGAAAATGTATATTCCAAAACGTCTTTTCGAAACCGACGTTCTGGAATATATATTTTCTAGAACGCCATTCTGGAATAAACATTTTCTAGAACGTCTCTCTCCACAAGACGATCTGGAAAATTTATATTCTAGAACGTCCCTTTTGAAAAGGCGTTCTGGAATATACATTTTTGAGAACGTCTTTTTTGTAACCGTTCTAAAATGTTATTTTATAGAACAAATTAACCGGGAAAAATTATTTTCTAGAACGGGTAATTTTTTTTCTAGAACGTCTCAAATAACCGTTCTAGAATATCGGATATTGTAGAACGCCTCAGAAAGCTGTTCTGGGAAATCTGATATTCTAGAACAGCTCTAGTCAGAACGACTGGGCAGGGCGTTCTAGAATAACTGAAACATGGCGTTCTAGAAAACTGTTTCTGCACTAGTGAGGGTAGTTATTCTCTCCTAAAAATCTGTTGCTGAACTAGCCACATTGTCCAAGTAATCAGCTCTGCCATTCTCCTCACTGGGAATTTAAAGTACGTTTAAAGCTTTCATGGCCTTTGCTAATTCATGACACTGGGCTAAGTACTTTTCTCATGTGCTCGTATCTTGCATCAAACTCACCTCTTATCTATTTATAGACCAACTGGGAGTCTACCCGGGCACATATGCGCTTTGCCCCTAACTCTTTCGCCATCTGTATTCCTCTTAAAAGGGCCTCACACTCTGCTCCATTGTTGGATAGTGGATAGTTCATTCATACCATGTATTCCGTAGTCACGCCTTTGGGGATTTATTAAAACTATACCCGTGCCACAACCCAAACTTCCTACTGAGCCATCGATATATATTTCTCATTCCTTCCCTTCCTCAGGATAGATGGTTATCTCCTGCATGAAATCAACCAATGCTTGGGCTTTTATCGCCGTTCGCCTTTCGAAATTGATGTCAAATTCGCTGAGCTCAATTATCCATTTCACTAAATGCCCTGAAACCTCTGGTTTGATCATGATTGCTTTCAGGGGCAGGTTAGTTCTGACCACTATCTCATGTGAGAGAATATAGGGGCGGAGCTTGCGAGCCATCTTGACCAGAGCTAGCATGGCCCGTTCTATCTCCACATACCGGAGCTCGACATCATAGATGAGTATACGATCAAAGGCTCTCCCCATACTGGCTTGGTAAGTAACGACATGCCGACCAGATGTTCTTTTAATTTTTAGAATGCCTCCTGGCATTCTTAGTCCCATTGAAATCGAGCTTTCTTTTGTAAGGCTTAAAGAAATGGTAAGCTTTTTTCTGCTGATCGCGAAACAAACCTGCTTAGGGCTGCTATCCGACCTGCCAGGCATTGCATTTCCTTGACATTCTTTGGAGGTTGCATATCCATAATAGCTTTAACATTCTCTGGATTGGCCTCTATCCCCCTCTCTATAACCATATAACCAAGGAACTTTCAATCTCCTACCCCAAAGGCGCATTTCTTAGGGTTGAGCTTCATTCTGTACTTTCTCAAGGTATCGAAAGTTTCCTTCAGGTCATCAATGTGCGAGGCTGCCTTGGCACTTTTAACCAGCATGTCATCCACATATACCTCCATATTGTGCCCGAGATGGTTTTTGAACATTTTATCTACTAGCCGTTGATACGTGGCTCCTGCATTCTTGAGCCCAAAGGGCATGACCACGTAGCAATAAGTTCCTCTTGTGGTTATAAAACTGGCCCATTTCCAATCCTCTTCGCCAGCCTGATCTGGTGATATCCTTGCGAGGCGTCCATCATGCTGAGCAGTTCACAACCTAAGGTGGAATCTACCAGCTGGTCAATCCTTGGCAACGGGTAGTGGTCCTTGGGGCAGGCGCGATTGAGGTCTCTAAAATTAATGCACATTTGCCAATCATCCTGAGTCTTTGGTACCAGCACCGCATTAGGAATCCATTCTGGAAATTATATTTCCTGAATGTGCTTAGCTCGCAACAACTTCTCTACTTCTGCCTCGATAATATCTTCCTTCTCGGGACCAAAGTTGCGCTTCCTTTATTTTACTGGCATCACCGTGGAGCTGATGTTGAGGTGATGCTAAACTATTGCCGGGTCTATCCCTACTAAGTCCTTGGGAGACCAGGCAAAGACATCTGCACTATTTCTTAAGAGGGCCACGAGCTCTACCAACACCTCGGGACTTAGGGTCTTTCCTACTCGCAGAACTCGACTATCATCCCCCGGTACAGTCTCGACCGTCATCAATCTTTCCTCGTGTGGATCTAGCTCAAGCGTGGTAGTCATCTCTGTTCTGGGTTTTTTGGATCTCCTTATCTCTTCATTTCTTCGAATACTATCCACATATGCTCTACGAGACGCATATTGGTCTACTCGAACCTCACCTACCCCTTCCTGAACAGGGAATTTCATCTCATATGGTATACGGAGATCACCTCTTTGAATTGACTTATAGATGGCCGACCAAGCATTGCATTGTATGAAGATGGTGCGTCCACCACCAGGAAGCACACCGATTTGGTCTTCCTGAACGACTCATCCCCCAACGTGACTAAGAGATTCACTGCTCCCAATGAGCGTAGTGCTCCCCCAGCAAAACCCACTAATGAGGTGGTGACCTCCTCCAACTCCAAGTCCAAGTTTAACTTCTTAAAGCAATCGTAAAATAAAATATCTTCCGAGCTTCCTGTGTCCACGAAGATTCTCCGCACGTTATAGTTAGCTATAGTTGTTGTTATCACCAAAGCATCTATGTGGGGTGCCAAGATACCGTTATCATCCTCTGAGCCTAAACAAATAACTAACTGTCCCACTTCTTATGTCTATCTCGACAGACCTTTCGCAGCCTGCACATAGCTATTCTGGGTGCATCGTGAATGCTCATCCCACTCTCCGCTTATGATCATCTGGATCTCTCCTCTGATCTCCTGAGACCGATTCTCCCTTTGCCTATTTTCTCGATTACCACCTCGCTCTTGCATAGTCGTCTGATACCGATCTCTCTTATAAGAGTCAGATTTTGATCCTTCATGTTTTGCTCGCACAAATTCTTTGAGATGCTATGCCTGCACCATTCATTATATATCGTCTTTCAGGTGTTGCATTGATCCGTTTCATGACCATACTCATTATGGTATCGGCAGAATCGATCGGGCTTCTCCTTGCGCGGCTTTTGAGTGTATGTTCTCGGCCATTTGGGGCAGGGTGTCTTTAAAAGCCTGCAGGATTTCGCCATGAGGTGAATCCAGGGGTGTGTATCAATCAAACCGAGGACGACCTCCCACTAGGTCAGTTCTAGGCTTCTTAACTAGAGTTTTGTCATCTATGTCAGGTCGTTCTCTTCCCTTATCTCTATCATCTTTCATTTTCAGAGCCTCCTCCAAGTGGATAAACTTCTCTTCCCTTTCCAGGAGCTCTCCAAATTTCAGTGCTGGCTTAACTACCAGTGATTGGAAGAACTCCCCCTTCCTGAGCCCTTGAGCCAAAGCATTGACCAAGAGCTCCTCAGATGCTGATGGCACTTCCAACTTGGCCTCTGCAAATTGCTCATATCCGCGCAGACTTTCACCTTCTCTCTACTTCAAACTGAACAGCTCCACCGGTATTTTCTAATACTTCCTGCAACTAGTGAACTGGTGCAAGAATGTAGAACTGAACTCGTTAAAATTGGTTATAGATCGGGGGTGGGGTTGGGGGGTAATCGGCTAAACCAGAGATGAGCTGACTTTGTGAAGGTCGTGGGAAAGACGCGACATATGACAGCGTCAAAAAATTTGTGTAAGGTAGTTACGATCTCGAATCGGCTCAGGTGGTCCCACAGATCTATTGTCCCATTATATTCGAAACCCATAAATCGGTAAGAGGCTGGTAAATCATCCCGCATGACAGCCTCCATGAATGGGGTGCTTCTCCGTGCTTTGCCTCTGGCTGTGCCCACCATCTTTTGTTTGACTTCCCTGACCTCCCTTTGCATATTCTGCATCTGCTCAGTGAGACCTGGGAATGTTTTGCTCGAAGTGTCGTTGTCTGAGGCAGAAAAGCTCTCCTCCACTTCCCGAGCTGGAGCTCTGGCTGCGCGCTGGGCAGTCCAGGATGGATCCATCTCCGACGTCTGGGTTACTTTGGGAGGGGGTGACGAAAACTCGGCGAATTTATTTTCCACATCTGCCTCTACCGCCTTACCGATGAGGTCAGATATTTGCCGCAAAAAGTGTTGTTCAGTGATCCTCCCTCGGGCTGTGAAGCCCCCCTGGATGGGGTTGCGGTGCTCTGGGCCTGTTTGTCGTTGACGGTCCTATTGTCTCTAGCATCCCTGTTGGTGCGACAGAGCATGGCATTCCACCTAGTTCCGCCACTAAATTTCACCTGAGTCCATCTGATGCCATGCATTATCTCACGTCTTAGCTTAGTTTTGCTTTTCCCACAGACGATGCCAATTGTTTCGCCCTGAAAATAAGCAATCCAAGAACACCTGCTTCTTCCTTGAATATCCTGACTTGCTCCACCAAAAACACGTTAGAAAGGACCACCGGGGGGTTTCAAGTTGAAACCTCTCCGATGGTTAAGTTAGTCAAGCAGTTTTTCTTATCGGAATAATTCAAGTGAGAATGCTCAGAATGTCGTTCCTTTTTCAGCCTTAAGGCTGAGATATTTATAACCCTCGCTAAGTGGGGCCTTTCTGAGATCCCGAAAACAAACCCGCAAATCTTGGGCCATTACTCAGGACGACCTGACCAATAAGTTTCCTCACAAAGAGCGACTCACCCATGTTACTAACTTCTCAAATTCTCAACCTGACCTCCCAAAACCTTGTTCAAGGTTTTAGATCAGATCAGGATAATACTTATAAGGCCATCATCTCGTCCTTTGTCTCCTTTTTCTTCTCCTAAGGCATCAGTTCAGCTCATCCCAACCAGGTTTATTCGAGCTATTTTAGGACTTGCCACCAAATTAGGTCGTACCAAGTACAATATAATTATATTCATCACAACATTCACATTTATAACACATAACATATATATTTATCACACATAATATTCGTACTCATCAAAAATATATTAAAGTGTGCACCCTGGTGCACGATATAATTTTTCCAATTAAGCTCAAACTCCCATTTTACTTACCCCGATTCCACTATTGTTATTCTCTCTCTCTCTCTCTCTCTCTATATATATATATATATATATATATATATATATATATATATATATATATATCACCTATATAGTAAACGAAAAGATTTCTATCATATGTTTCTGCCTATGAAGTTTTGAGATAATGTGTGATTTCTTGATGGTTCAGACGCTTACTTGGAAAATTTTGGTGGTTCGTAGTCTTCCCAAAATTAATCCTAATCATAACAGTTTAAAAATTCTAATATAGAACAAATATTATAATATATTAGTAGTTCTATATTTTTAGGAATTACATATTTTAGAAATAGTTATTATATTATATTTATTATAATATATTAGAACCTCCATAATTTTAGGAAATTATTATATACGTACTTTTTATAATATATTATAAGTTCCATGTTTAGAAATTATTACTTAATACAACAAATTTATTATAATATATTAATAATATTCTATATAGGTAAATTAAGAGTTATTAGCAATAATATAAATATTTAACTAAATATTAGTAATGAGTGCAATCTAAACATAAAAATATTATATTATATAATAATAATTATTATTATTTACTTAATATTAATTATACATCAGAACAATGCGATACGTGTTGAGAGTGTGTCATATTTTGAGTTTTTCAAAGTACATAACTAATAACTATTAATGATATTGATCTAAATATTAAAATATAAAATAATATATTATTAATTCATTAATTAATGGAGACTAGACACGGTTTTAGAATAAGACATCTTTTTAATTTTTTTTAAAATTGTGTAAATAAAGTTATTAACGAATTTTAAAATATTAAAATAAAAGATTAATTAATAATTATAATAATTAGTAAATAGATTTAGAAATGTACAAAGATTGATTAGAATACACCTTTTATTTTTTTTAAATATATATCCATTTAAATATATATATATATATATAAAATTAAATTAAAAAAACTGGACTGATTTTAGCACTACAGTACTGTCTAAAAAGCACAATGAACCTGGACATATAATTGCACTGTGCAATATTAGATCTAAGGTTAGTCCCTAGGTTCACATATAATGACGGGGTTCTCATTTGAACCCAATCATATATATATATATATATATATATATATATATATATATATATATATATATATATATATATATATATATATATATAACTATATATTGCTGATGGCTTGTTGCCCGTCAGCATTGTGTTTTTTTCTTTTTAATATTGCTGACGACCTATGCCCGTCTAAAAACCCGTTAGCATGGTGACTGTCAGAAATCCGTCAGTATATTCTGACAGCTTGTTGCCAATCAGCATATCCAGTTTTTTGTAGTGTGTTACGCCAAAAAATAAAAAAAGAGAGAAACAAAAAAATAAAATGACTAGTAATAATAAATCATTACACCTACGAAAGTCAATATTAAATATATTCTAAATCTCCTTATTTATAATATAATGTATTGATAAATATATTATATATCTACATGAACAAATTAAATGTGTGATGCAGAAAAAGAAAAAAAGAGAAAAAGAAAACAAATAATATTAATAATATAATATTACATACACTACAAGTTAGAAACACGACGTTTTTTAATAATTTATCAGTATTTTATAAATCTTATTTTTTTATATCACATATTCACATGTGACAGGCGGGTGTTATATGTTTTACATTTTTACAATTGAATTCTTACGGATTTCCTTTCAAACTTAGGGTATTTTTCTATACCTTACAACTAATTTCGTGACTACCGGGTAAAAATACTTGAATATTATTTACTGTGAAAACCATTCTTACTGTAATTAGAACAAATAATATTTTGAATATTATTTCTTTAATATTTTTAATGAATACTCCTTTTCAAATCCCTCATAATATGCTGGTGTTAAACTAATATGTGTGTGTGTGTGTGTGTATTTGTGTTCAATTTCTGTTTGTTTTTGCATTTTTGTTTTGTGTGCTATAGCGGGTTTTAGATATTATTTTATCTCGCTTTTCCTTATTTTAGTTTTTATGTAGGCCGTGTCATCTTTATTCCGTTTAGCACCTTTCCTCTCTGCTTTTATAAATATTTAGTCTAATTTGGTCGTCTTGTTTATTTTAGTCTTCCGGGTACGCACATTCCCACAAGTTACAAACAACTCGGAATGACGAAAATCGGACAAGGATGCGCAAGCTTGCCGTCGGTCGACCAGCAATCGACGCAGATCGTCGACACAGCACCGACGCCCACGTCGAAAGCCCCAATCGATCGACCTGCTGAGATGTTCTAGAAACCATTAATCGATGTAGCCCATCGACACGACATCGATGCGCGTCTACCAGTGGAGTCGTCAGCCTTAGTCGATCGACCCAGAGCCACCCGCCACTGTCGACTGACCGGAGGCGTCGACGGAGAATTCCGCCAGAGACACCGTCGATCGATGTAAATTGATGGTCAGTCGGCGGTCGTCATGTTTGTGCAGAATTACCACGACGCCCTCCTCGACCGACACTATTAAAGCGTCATCACTCTTCAGCTGAGAACCAGACCCGACCAGAACTAGGCACTTACCTTTTCTAAACTTAGTTTTCAGTTTTTTTAAAAACTTTTGAATCCTCCTTTCACTACTTGCTAGATTCTTCTTGAATAAATCGTCTTCGTCTATTGTTTTCTAATGATCCGTTGCTTGGAGATATAAAATTCAACTCGTTGATAGATTTTTGAATTATTTTTTGCAATTGGTATTCATAATACGCTTGGGTAATTTCTATAGTTTAATTCTTTAAATTGTCTTGTGAATTCTAGTTATTGATTCTCATTTTATTGACTGCGTTAATCTTGGATCTTGTTTATTTGTTTGGTTTGGTGCTGATTTCGTTTGTGTAGATTGGTGAATATCTTCGAACGGTGTTCGTTTATTCAGACTTAGTTTGATTTGTCTTGGTTTAGGTTTTAGTGAATCTCATGTCTATTTGGTTCCAAGTAATTTGATCAAAAACCTTTGGCCATTCTTATTATTTATCGTTCCTTTTAGTTATGCTTAATTTTTGTGTCATCGAATGCATTTAGTACATTAGACTTGCCGATAATTTGCTTGGTTTAAATCGAAAGTCGTGTTATTTTATAAGTTGGGAGGAGTTAGCTGAGTTGTTTAGAATTGATTTTCGCGATATTGAAGCTGAGTTTCAAGTACGTGATATGGTGGGGTACGGAGATCCACCTAGAGTTAAGCATTGATCGTTGAAATTGCATCGAGCAAGCGACGTAAAATGTTGAGCTTATTGGGAGGCAACCCAAGTATATTTTTTCTTTTTCCTCAGTTTTACTTTTCTTTATTTTATTTTTCTGCTTATTTTTAGCTGCATCTGAGTTATTTGCTATGGTGCGTTGATGTGTTTGTTCATGTTCAGAAAATCAAGAAATTCCGCAGATTCTGGGGACTTAGCGGTAGCACTAGTGGTCACCCTTACTGCTAGTCCTTACCGTTAACTTCCCAGGCTTAACCCAAGACTCAACCGCTGAAACCACTGCTGGCAGGACTCTATCGGTTACACTAACAGTAGCTGCTACTGCTAGAGCTACCATTAGCGGCTTGTAATATTAATAAATAAATATCAAAAATTAAAAAAAATTCAGTTTTTTTAGTTATTTGTTTTTGCTATTTATTTTTTTTATAGGTTTTATTCAAGACATTTTCGTTCACAAGTTGGAGGCGAAGGACGATTGCACGAACACTTTTTGGAACAACTCGACTATTTTTCAGGGACGTTCCCTTACTCCTTTCCT
>BMAC01000289.1:320286-343736 GCA_014905375.1 Phtheirospermum japonicum | reverse complement strand
CTTGCCCACCAAGTGTTCGACGAAATGCCCCAGTGAGCATTTGGTTTGAAATTTTCTCGTTTTTCCGTTGTTCTTCGTTCCTTTCGATTCTTGGAACCCTCCGCTACAAAATCCTTCTAATTTCGTCCTATTTCCACCTTTTACCATGGACGGCCACTCCGATGACAAAATTTTCAACCTTCCCCAATACCCCAATATCGCCGGAGCTTACGGTGCCCCCTTCCCCATCTACTCCACATACGAGGGGGAACTTTTTCAAAATCTATCTCTGCGACATTTCGCTACCCCGCGCTTCGTCAATATCGAGCGTTTGGACGAGTGGGTGGCGAACGGGGACTTTGACGGGTTCAGCACACGATTGTTTCACTTCATCTACGCAATGAACGGCCGAATGTTCGCGTCTTTCCGGGCACCAGCTTATCGGGAGCTGGTGCTCGAGTTCTTCACCACATACCAGGAAACGGACGACGGGGGTTTTAATGTCCGTTTTGGGGGAATTGAGCACCGGATCGATCAAGGGGTGCTCCAAGAGGTGCTCGGGCTTAATTGCCAATAGTTTTCTTCCACGCGGCTGCACGGTTTTAGTCCGGAGGAATTTTGGGGAAGTATCACGGGTGGACGTGGCACCCGGGATCATTACTCGGCCTCGGCAATCACCGCTTGGCGCTACTGGGGGACCTACAAGTTCTTTGCCCACGTCCTGATGGGCAAACATGAGAGCACCAACCTCACTCAGCACGAGCTTTACATGCTTTGGTGCCTGTGCAATGGACATCAGGTCCCGTTTTTCCCGTTTATCCGTGGACAGATTCGAGGGATTCGGAAGATGAGGGGAGGAAGCATTGCCCGAGTCGGCATGGGGCCGATGATCACTGTTCTTGCCCGTTACTTCGGGTTTGAGGCCGAGGCGGCCAAAATGGGAAGGGTCGATCTTATGGAGTTGGCGTTCAAAACGCCGAGAGTCCCGACGAACCCGGTGAACCCAAATCCTAGACGCCAACGCCACCAGGAGAATGAGCAAGGCGAGGCCGGCGACGTCCCGAACACCGGTTCGGGCGCGCAATTCGGAGCGAGCACGAGCCAAGCGGCAATCCCGCAGTACGGAGGCCCGAGCACCATCTCGGGTCACGAGATGGGTTGGAGCGACTTCCAACAGGCCGTGTTTTCCCGCTTCGACAAGCTAAACACCCATTTCGACCGGCTTGACGAGGGGCAGGCAAGAAACGACCGAGCTTTCCGTGGCCTCCATAGCTGGCTCCTTTTGGTCGAGAGTCGGATGCGTCGGATCGAGGACGACGACGACGACGACGATGACGGCGGCGAGGGCGGAAATGACGAGGAGGAGGAGGAAGACGAGGACGCGACCCTCCGTGCCCGACCTAGCAGACGTCGTTAAATCTCCTAGATTATCCTTTGTTTATTTTATTTTGTTTATTGTTTTTGTGTGTTATTTTGTTTATCTTTCGATTATGTTCTTTTATTTCTCGTCTCGACTCTTGTAAAAAAAAAAAAAAAAATTCCTTTTTATTGCTTTTGTTTTTGTATATAGTTTAATTTCATTTTCATTTGAATATATTCTCAAAATTTAAAACAAATTTGAAAAATAAAATCCAAACAAATTAGAAAATTCAAAAAACTCAAAAATATTTTCGTTTTTGTAAATAGGTTGTTTTTGTGCAAATCTCTCCACCTTGCCTTACCTTGTAGATAGCTTGTTGCTTGCCTCGGCTCCCGGGACAGACTTTTGCACAACCACGACGACACAAGCTCGGACATAGGGGCGTTCTCTTTTCCCTACACCTTTTTACTGCTTTTCTTAGCTTAAATACGCAATGAGGACATTGCTAGGTTTTAAATGTGGGGTGGTTAGAGTTCGTCCTAGGTTTTTAATTTTGTCGAATGCTTGCTTGTGTTAATTTGAGTAACGTGTGTGCTATTATTGCTTGGACCCTTGGCGAAGTGACGCGGTTTTGATGATTTGTTAGGGTGTTTAGATTTTCGATCGAATATAGTGGACTTAGGTGGTTTATCTTGTTGGGATCTCCGTTCGGTTTTAGCTTCGTACTATCCTTGTGCTCGTTTAGAACTAGTGCCTCGACTAGCCCTCGTCTTCAAATGCTCTCTATAGGTTTTTGTTTTGTAATTTGGAGTCGTCAATTGCTCCATGTGCTCGATCGAGAATTTTGTAAGTTGCTAGTAGCAACGAATGATCGGAGTCGTTGAAAGCTTCGTATTTTCATCTTTATTTACTATTTAAGTACCTTACGTCTATGGTACCAAAAAAAGAAAAAAAAAGAAGAAAAATAAAAATAAAAAAGAGACGAATAAACAAGGATACGTTATAAATCCTTGAAGTTGTTGAGTAGCACGTTTTTCCTTTTTTTTTTTCGATTTTTTGTATATATTTGTTAAAGAGAGGCGTAGATGATTTTGGCTAGTAGGGAGCCGATTAACGGTTCGAGCGTGGATAGACCTTAGCCGGGGCAAGGACGGGGAGACCGACTTGGTGAATTGCTAAAGTTCTTTTAGGGTTCGGAAGTCGATCTAAATTTCCTTAACAAAGCACATTGTCGTCCTTTTAGCTGAAGCTAACAAGCAACGTAGCGTACATCGTCTCAAATTATTTTGCGCATTAGTTAGGATTGGTCGGGGGTAGTTTTGTCATTTTACGTTAGTTTTGCTTGAGGACAAGCAACCGTTCTAAGTGTGGGGTGGTTGATTTGCACGTTTTTGTACATATTTTTCTTACCATTTTTGTATCACGTTGCGTGTGTTTTGCTTGCTTTTAGGTGTTTTAGGAGTCGAGTTGGCCATTTTTCTTTATTTCTAGGTTTTATTAGTTTTTGTACGTTTTTTATTAGTTTTCGTAGTATTTCACTCTTTCGTTCTTCTCTTGGCCGTAGGACGTCTACGCGGGGCCCACGCTCGTTTGGGATCATTTTCACTCAACTCGGGAATGGACGGACAAGCAAGGAAGCGCAACGGACGAGGTTCGATAAACCGGCAGACGTGAAAAGAACGAGGAATCGAGCTGGGTGCAGCAATCCAGTCGACCGACTGGAAGTTCAGTCGATCGACTGCCCTTCTAGTCGATCGACTGGAACTCCAAAATCGACTGGATTCCAGGGACTTTTGGCTATTTTGGAAAACTCAGTCGATCGACTGCCGACGTGGCCGATCGACTGCAGTCGATCGACTGGAATCCCCCGAGATCGACTGGATTCCAGGGCTTCTGGCCATTTTGAAAGCGCCGTCGATCGACAGGCGACTTGATCGATCGACTGCCAGTCGATCGACTGCTTTACATTCGATCGACTGAAAAGCAGATTTTTCGCCACTTTTGGACGATTTTGCCACTTTGTGAAGGATTAAAGCACAAGACGTCATTTCATTCTGCATCAACTTGCAGCAGGCTCTCTAGTTCAGGGATCTTGCTCCCAACACTGCTAATCACTTTCCTTTTACATTTTAATTATGTATTAATTCCTAGTAATTAGTAATAGTTTAGTTAAGTGTTAGATCTTCTTTAGCTAGTTGTTGAAGCTTTTGTTTAGCATTTATTTTGTGAAGAGACTTTGAAGTTGCCATTGCCATTGTTGAGATTTGAAGCTTTTGTGGAATCATAAGTTTGGTAATATCTTTCTATTAATCAAGTTTGTTTTCATGTTATTTCTTTTAATCTTGTGTTGATGCTTAGATCATAGTTTAGTTGTTATTTTGATTATCAAAACTTCCATTTTCATTTTATAGCTTTCTAGCTTTTGAACTTATGCTTTTCAGTTGTTTAGTTGTTAGATCAATTTCTCAAGTTTTTAGAAGTTTTATAAGATCTTCCTATTTAAACCTTGAATTGTTGCTAAATTAATATTGTTGACTTTTTCAAATAAGCATGACTTTAATTTTCCTTCCATTTTCCTTAATTTAAATTATAAGCTTTCTTAGTTAACTAGTTTAGATTAATCATTTTTAAATAAGCTTTAATTTCCTTTTCGTATTTTAATGCTTTTAAAACTCCTATTTCAATTTAAGTTTAGTTATAAAAACCAAAACCAAATCAATGACTATTGCTTTCCTAGTTTAGATTAGTTTAATCTCAATCGACAATAAGAGCAAATAAGAAACCGATAAGCCGATAGCATCCATCCTCGAGAGATACGACTCGGGAAGAACTCTCCACCCTGTAACCGGCTCCGTACTCTTGCGGAGACGAATTCTCAAATAGCGCGTCGAGGATTCATCGATCAGTTAACTTTGAACATAAGGTTAAGGCACAGATAAAACCCTATTTTCGGCCATATCCATATATATTAGCTACTATAAGCTCCTAATGAGATAATCATAGCCAAATAATCCATTTCCATCAGCCATGAGTGTTTTTGAGTCGACTCCTGTAACCATTTAAAGCGTGAGGTAGGAGTTCGTTATTTTTATTTGTTATTTGCGTTTTGGAAATTTTATTGGGAATTTATGAAATTTGTAATTAAGGATCACCAACCTTCAATAAAAAAAAAACCCCATAAAAAGAATAAAAAGGGGATAAATATATTTAAAAAAAAGAAAAAAAATTAAAAGAAGGATGTTGAATCTTGGTGAATCATGTTTAGTCATTGCCTACGCTAATAAAGGCTTATTTATTATTGTTTTTTATGAAGCCTAATGTTAAGAGGAAATGGGTTATGTTGTAAGAGAAGCGTATTATAATCTTCTAAATAATTTAAGTGGTTTGAGCGAAAGTCGGTTTAGAGTTACGAGTTGAGAAATAACCTAGTTTAAAGGCTACGTTATGAGTGTTTAGTGAGGTTTCATTTGAATGAGGTGAAGCAATTAGCTTCGTGATTAGAATAGTTTGGTGAGTTATTGATCACTTTAGATCGTGAGTTAGCCACACGACTTATATATTCCATACCCATCCAAAGAGCCTTACATTACAACCCGAAAAGACCTTTTTCGATTCTTTGTTGATAACACACTCAATATGCGATTGAGAAGAAATTGATTTTCAGTGCTTGCATTTGTATGACTTGAGTGTAAACACGTCCCAAAAAAAATATTCTTGAGTGCTTTGAGCGTACACCCATATATATTACCCTTTGTGAGGATGCATGATTTTGTTTTGGGAGCGACAATGTAATAAGGGTGGAGTGTTTGAAGTTGCGTTGCATGTATCTATATTTTCAAAATTATTTATGTAGCATGACACGACTCATTGCGTGAGCTTATTTTCATTCTTGTTAGTCTTTGAAACTATCGTTTGTTCGAGGACGAACAAACCAATAAAGCGTGGGGTAGTTGATTAACACGAATTTATCTTGATTTTAGTTAGTATTTTAGTTCGTTTTTATTATTGATTTTGGTATAAGTTGGATAGATTAAGCATATTTTCATATTTCTTATCTCCAACTTATTTATCTTATTTTAATTATAATTAATTAATTTTATATTTATTTTAGGAATTTTGAAGATTTATGGTTTGGAAGTAAACGAGGATGGGCGTACGAGTGGAGTTTCAGCAAAAACGGGCCTCAATTTGAAGTATTTAAGCTGACACTGGGTAATGTGATTGACACTGGGTTACCTAGTGTTGACCCAGTGTTGACTGCGTGACAGAGACGCTAACGGTAGCTGTTAGCGGTAGCTCCTTACCGCTAAGTGCTACCGCTAACTTGCCCAGAAACCGACTTAAGATGTCTTGTTGTCCAAGAAACGCGAAAACTATAAATAACCCCCCATAATCCGACTTGGGGCAGACACACACACCTTAGGAACTTTCCTAAACATAATCCTAGGGTTGAGAAACCTATTTTCAATACCCTACAATATATTTTCAAGATCTACAACGAAGATTCAAGATCTCGAGCTCCAAGACGAAGATTTTCGCCCAAGATCCGATTTATGGACCAAGATCAACCATCCATAGTCCGAATTCGCAGAGATATTTTCAGCACCTCGTAGTTATTAATAATTTTTCTAAACTTTAGTTACTTTTTAGATTAATTTTTAGATAATTTATGTTCTTAGGTATTTATCGCTTTGTTTTGGATTTTTGAATCGCTAACCATTGAATCGCTGAGTTTGGAACCTTAGATTTTATTTTTAATATAAATTTAGTTGCTGCGTTTTTAATTTAGTTCATGATTGGTGAAGATATTGTTCATGATTGGATATTTATTGCCTAAGTTTAACTAATTAATTGTTATTTGTTTCATGATATGCAATTGCTTGAGAATTTTAGAATTACTTTGTTCTTTAGAATTCATATGCTTGATGATTCAATCCATGCTAGTTAATTAATTTAGAATTAAGATTAAATTGATTTTCAAAAACTTTAGATTAATAACTCTAGTTAATTTGAATTAAGACTTTAGTTAATTATTTAGGTTAAAATAATTAGTTTAAGATAATTAGTTCTGGCTTTTCAATTAGGTAGTTAATAAATTCAGAAACCAAATTTATACAAGTTAGCGTGTTAAAATTATGCTTAAACAAACATTGAAAATTCTGAATATCAGTCATTGAGAGACCAACACGAGTCAACTTACCCACCTACAAGTGAACCCATTCTCTTGCGGGCAAGCTTTAAATGTTTTGAAAAAATTATTTATAAAAATAGGTGCGTTAAGCTTGAATCAGGGATCAAGCATAAGGTGGCCACGGTTTATCATCTTCATACATTGGGCCAAGTTGAGATGAGCAACAA
This sequence comes from Phtheirospermum japonicum, assembly GCA_014905375.1. NCBI lineage: Eukaryota > Viridiplantae > Streptophyta > Magnoliopsida > Lamiales > Orobanchaceae > Phtheirospermum > Phtheirospermum japonicum. The sequence continues at coordinate 337,039 of BMAC01000289.1, read as the reverse complement.
GCAAATCAAGGCCATTCTTGAGAATACCGTTCAACCGAGCCGTAAAGACAGGTAAGCTAAACTTATAGATGGTCTTTGGGTATACAGGATGACATACAAGACGATTTTAGGAACTAAGACTTATCGGATGGTATATGGCAAGGAATGTCCCCTTCCGGTCGAGATGGAGAACCGAGCTTATTGGGATGTACGAGATGTTAATTCCGATTTGACACAAGCCGGCAATGTGCGGGGGCTATAACTTGAAGAGCTCAACGAGATACAGAATGAAGCTTACGAGAATGCCGACATATACAAGAAAAAAGTGAAGCTTCAACATGATAAGTAGCTCGTCAATAAAGACCTCAAAGCCGGCATGTAAGTCTTATTGTAAAACTCTTATCTTCATTTGTTTCTCGGGAATCTCAAGTCACGATGGAGTGGCCCCTTTATAGTTGAAGATGTTATGCCATACGAGGTGGTGATGATGGTCAACAAAAAGACCCAAGATCATTTTCAAGTCAACGGTCATCGTCAAACCTTATTTTCAAGGATCGAGATTGATTCACACTGAGGAGACAAAAACTCAAGACGACCGATCTATCGCCTAGCCGACGCGAGTTCGTCAAGCTAGTGACGTTTAGCAAGTGCTTCTTGGGAGGAAACCCCAGAATTTTGTATCATTTTTTTTATAATTTATGTATCTTTGTTCTCTAACCTTTATTTGTTTTCTCTTTTGTGGTCTTTTTCTTTGTTGTCCTTTTATTTCGACTGTATTCCTTTTGTTTGTATAGTGTAAGAGAGTCACGTTTGAGATAGAATCCAATTAATTGCCTCTGGGAACATAATCCAACAAGTCTGGAGTTCTGTTCATAAAAATGGTGTCTACGTGAGCGAAAACTAGGTGCAAGGGAACATACGTCGATCGATGGCAAGCATCAATGCCACCCTGCTACAGGCGTCGATTGACCAAGAGATTGATGATGGGTTCGACAAAACTCTCTGTCCAATCCATCGATCGACGCAAATGGTCGACGAACTCTCTTTCCAACCTGTCAACAAGCCATCGATCGATGTAAATGGCCGATGAAATCTCTGTCAAATGTGTCGACAAGCCGTCGATCGACAAAAATAGTCGATGAACTCTTTGTCCAATTCATCGACAAGCATCGATCAACACAATTGGGCGATGAAGTCTCTATCAAATCCATCGATCGACACATGGGTCGATGAAACTCTCTGTCCCGACTGTCGACCGTTCGTCTATCGATGGGGCCATCGATGCCGACCTAGATCCGGCCCAACTACTGACTCTAAAACCCAGGTTTTCGACCCGGTTCCTCCAGCTCGGCTCGACCCGCACCCTTCTATAAAGGTCTCTCTCCCCTCTTCATCTTCATTTCATTCCAAGCAACAACAAAACATCACAACTATTTTTTTTTATTTCTTCTTCCTCCAAATCCAAAAACAAACTCTTGCTCCTCTTTTATTTTCCGGCGACTCTTGTCATTTTGGTGTCTCTCCGACCAAGATTCATCTAATTCTGAAGAATTACTATCACCATTTTCATATTTCCTCTTTCTTTCTCCAACATAAACAAAAAGAGGAGGGGGCTACGTTTACGATTTCGCGTTCCATTTCTGAGGTAATTCGTTAAAATTAAATATTTGCTCTTAATTATTCATTGTTGGTTGGTTTGGTGTGCCTATTGATCAGGTTTTATCCAAACTCTTCACCTTTGAAACACGCACACCAAGTGTTCGACAAAAGTCCTCAAAGAACCTAAGCTTCTAAACTCCTTTATTTTCGACCAACATTCACGTCGACATTATCCCATTATGATTTGGGAGGGTAAACGGAAAGATATTTCAAGCAAATACGATGCCTCATTCCCAGTTTAATCAAAGGAGGAGGGTTCGATTTTTTGCATTGATTAAAGATTTGGAGTTTGCGTCCCATTGGGTTATTGACGTAGACGAAATTGAGGAGCAGGCTCAAGCAGGGTCTGAGCATCATGGCACCGTCGTTCGGTACATTGACTCAAACTTTTGTGCACCCCGTTTTAATAAATAATTTAAAAGCACGTCAGTTTGCTCGCAAGTGTACGAGGTAACTGTAGGGTGATGAGTTTGACTCGAATCGTATCTCTCGAGGAAATAACTGTTCGGTTTTATCAATGTTTTACTCAATTACGAATAACATACATATACATTTGGGGGTTTGAATAGATTGATTCGATCATTATAACTAAAGCAATAATTAAACTAAATCTATTTAAACTAATTATTCTAACTAAGTTATCAACTACGAGCGATAATTAAACTACTTGAACTCAAGAACTAAGAATTAATAGCAACTAATCTAACAGCATGAATATAATAAATTATCACTAAGAAATGTATCATATGAATCTAAGATTAACGATTAACTAAGCATAAGTCAATCGCATAAATAAACTAAATTAAACCAATATCCAAACATGAAATGATTTAACTAAGTAAACTAGTTCTAGCATTAACTAAGCAATTAACTAACAATTAAACTAACAATTAAACTAGAAATTAACTACTAAATTAACTAAGAGTTTAGAGTACTTATTCGAACTACTAAAATTAGTAAAAAGCTCCAGCTATTCCAGAGGTTGAACGTTGATCTTGGGCGAAGAATGAATCCCGAACTCGAATTCGACGTTTTGGATGCGTTGTTCTTCGATCCTTGATCTCCATCTTCAAATCTCGTTATGAGATGTGGGATTATTGTTATTATAAGCTAAAATACCCTAGGGGGTCGTGTCACACCCTAAAAACTCGAAATATGAAGGGTTTATATAGGTTTTGCAAGTCTTGGRGCTCWAGAAACCCTAATTTCCGAATTCTGGGCCGTCGCGTCGACGGAGCGTCGACTGACGCGAACAGGCGCTCGGCGGATGTCGGCAGTCTTGGTCGGTAGGTGTGCGCGTCGGCTGGGCGGGAGCGTCGACGGGGTGCGTCGACATCGACGCTTCAGCAAGTTGCGTCGACAGTGCGTCGGTAGTGGTGCGTCGACATCGACGCTTCAGCAAGTAGCGTCGACGGAGCGTCGACTGACGCGGGTCATGACTCGCTGACATGGCTCGCGTCGACGGTGCGTCGACGGTCGCGTCAGTCGACGCGACTGCACGTCTGTCTCCATTTCTCGATCGTTTGCTACTCGTTTCACCGGAAAGCTTGTTCTTCTACTCTTGAACATCGAACTTCGTCTTTTATGCACTAAACTCTTCCGGTTACTTAGCTGTAAGGTGAAAAACAATGAAACATCACCTAATTGCATCAATTAAGATCGAAATACGGTAAAATAAGCTGGAATTATAGAATTACTGAATTATGCTTAAATCATCCAACTTATACCAAAAACAAATACAAAAACGAACTAAAAAGCTAGTAAAAATAAGGACAAATCTACTCTAATCATACATCGAAGGACTTGAGTGTACTACGTTCTCTTGGATAAACCTCCCCGGTTATCGTGAACTTGTGCTCGAGTTCTTTGCCACCTTGAACATCTTTGTCGATAAGCCGTTCACTTGCCGACTTGGCACCAATGAGGTTTGGGTACATGAACGCCTCTTTGAAGGAATTTCTGGTTTGCTGAGCACTGGCGTCTACCCCATTCCACAAGAGGACGACGTCACCTCCTTTTTGGGTGAAGTGACGAGGGGTAATCTGGGGAATTGCAACTGATATCAATACACGAGGATTCGAGATGATGCCATCTATGTCACTTAATAAATCCTAGCCAACGTGGTGCTATGCAAGCAAGAGGCCACTAATGATATCAATACACGAGGATTCGAAACTCTTTGTGATTTGGTGCCTACTTAATGGTTGCTGACCTTAACTCTACCCCTTGATTTTGAATAGAATCCACAACATTGTGGAGAAGAAACCGAGTAGTAATATAATGTGACACTCATTTGCCCCGTTCATCACCGACCTTGCCCGTCACTTCAGGTATGACCCTGCCGACAATAGATTTCTGGTTCTTGGGATATCCACTCTTCTGACAGACCCACGTGGCGCGATGACTCGCGCTCATAACTCTGGGCAAGGTGGATCCTCGTCTCGACACAACGAGGAGAATGAGGAGGCGGCCCCAAAAATTAATTCGGGCCTGAACCCCAATTGGTATCGATTCTTTGAGGAGAATTGGGATTTCCTGATGAGGATGCTCGAGAAGCTCTAGCTTAAACACTCGTCTTTCCCGGCTTGAAGGGTATATTGTCTAAAAAGACCCATCTCAGGCAACTGATTCCCATTCGGAGATGGATCTTGATGGCAACCCCTCAGCCGAATTTAAAAAAATAATTAAAGAAAAATAAAAAATGAAAAAAACACTAACACCTTCTGTTTTTCTTCTCCCCTCGACTTCACCACTCGTTGGATGTTATTTGGCGCTCGACTCATCACCACAAGAACTTCCATAGGAACTTCCATAGAACTCGTTGGATGTTTCAATGTGGACATTGTATAGTTTACGTGTGTGTGGTTTGTCCTTTTTTAGTAGACTCCTTGTATTCTTGCTTGTGTAATTGATTTGAGTCGTGTGTATTGATATTAGTTGGAACCTTGATGAAGTGACGTGGTTAGATGCTTTGGTTAGGTTGTTTAGACTTTCGTTCGACATTAGTGTAACTGTGAGGAATGAAGTGTAAGAAACCCATGAATGGTTTTGATCATTGTTCTATTCATGTTTCATTCCAAGAGTCAAATACTCTCTATTAGCCCTATTTTCAAATGCCCTCTATAGGATTTTTTTTGTAATTTTTTCTTTTTATTTTTGGAGACGTTGAAAACTCCATGTACTTATCGAAAAAAAATATACAATAAGTTGCATTTAGCAACATGAGATTGGATTCAATGAACTCTAATTCCGAGTTGTAAATATCGTGTTCGTCTAAGTACCTTACCTTTATGGGTACTCAAAAAAAAGAGAAAAAGAAAAAGAAAAATAGTACAAGAAGAGAAATCCTTGTACAAGTGAAGTATATATAATAAGTTTTGCAACCCTTGTACGCATTATTATTATTATTATTATTAGATTGTAATGTTAAAGAGGCGCATAAATGATTAGGTTAGTCGGGTGCCGACTTAGCGGTTTGAGCATGAATAGACTTTGGCCGAGACACGGATGGGGGACTTACATGAAGGTCAACACATTACTTTTAGGCGTTCGGAAGGAGTTCTAAACTCCTTATCTCAACGTATCGTGTTAACCTTTTAGTTGAATCTCCAATTGATTTAATGCATTAATTACTCGAATCATTTGAATGCATTAGTTATAGTTCATCTACCAGTTAGATTTTTCTTGTCAACGTCTAGATTTGGTTTTGATTGAGAACAAGCAAAAAGCTAAGAGTGGGGGAGTTGATTGTACATATTTGTGTTAGACTTATGTTTGTTTTTGCATTTTATTTTGTGTGCTATAGCGGGTTATAGGTCTTATTTTCTCTCGTTTTTCCTTCTTTCAGTTTTTATGTAGGTCGTGTCATATTTATTCTGTTTACGACTATTCCTCTCTTATTTCATAAATTTATAGTCTAATTCGATCATCTTGCGCGCAATCCCACAAGTTACGAACAACTCGGAACGATGAAAACCGGACAAGGATTCGCAAGCTTGCCGTTGGTCGACCACCAATTGATGTAGATTGTCGACGCAGAACCGACACCCACGTAGAAAGCCCCAATTGATCCACCTGCTGAGACATTCCAGAAACCGTTGATCAACGTAGACCATCGACGCACGCCTACCAATGGAGTCGACAACCTTAGTCGATCCACACGCCGAGAGCCACTCGCCATCGTTGACCGACCACCGGTGTCAACGGAGAACGACGTGAGAGACACCATAGATCAACATAAGTTAACGTCGATCGACGACCATCATTTTCATGCAAAATTACCATAACATCCTCCTCGACCGATACTATTAAAGCATCGTCACTCTAGCGCTGAGAACTAGACCGGACAAGAACTAGGCACTTACCTTTTCTAAACCTAGTATTCTATTTTTTTTAGACACTTTTGAATCCTACTTTCACTACTTGCTAGACTCTTTCTGAATAATTCTTCTCCGTCTATTATTTTCGAATGATCCGTTTCTTGGAGATCTAGATTTAGCTTGTTGAATCATTTTCTGCAATTGGTATTCATAATATTCTTGGGTAATTTCTATAGTTTAATTCTTGAAATTGTCTTGTGAATTTCGGTTATTGGTTTTCATTTTATTGCTTGCGTTAATCTTGGATGTTGTTTATTTATATGGTTTGGTACTGATTTCGTTTACGTAGATTGGTGAATGTCTTCGAACGATGTTCGTTTATTCAGTCTTAGTTTTGATTGTCTTAGTTTAGGTGTTAGTGAATCTCATGTCTATTTGGTTCCAAGTTATTTGATCGAACAACTTTGTTCGTTCTTATTATTTATCGTTTCTTTTTGTTATGTTTAATTTTTTGTGTCGTTGAACACAATAGATACATTTGATTTGTCGATAATTTGCTTGGTTTAAATTGAAAGTTGTGTTGATCCTTTATTTTTAGTGTTTAAAACAAAATAAATCACCAACTTTATTGATCGTGTGTGTAGATAATTTGTGTTTAAATGAACATTTTAACTCCGATTGTCATTCCTTGAGAGATTCGACTCGAGTCAAACTTATCACTTACAATTGCTCCGTTCACTCGCGGACGAACTTTTCTAAACAAAAAGTGCAAAAAGTCTGATTCATGTGTTTGTGTGTATATTAAGCTCATACTTATTTATCGTCTAATCTTAGACGTGTTTGACACATGTTCATTTTTCTATGTCTGGAGCTGACGTGTGGACTTCTGATCTTTTTTTTTTCAAGGCTAAAAAATTTTTGGGTTTGAACATTTGTGAAGATCAAGTCTCCCGCTGCAAATCGACGATTTGCATGTGCCACTTCTTACCTAAATTTGAAGGTGATGTAAATGTGGTTGAAGTGCCAATAAAAATAAATTGCAAGACGCAGCCCCTAAGATTCGAACCTGGACGTGGTCAAATAATTGTAAGGGAGCAAACAAACCGCTCACCCAACTGTTATTATATGTTATCCTTTTTCAACAAATAATAATTAAACTCTGTTTTTTCACACAATTACTCTTAATTATATAAATCAAAACTACCCCGTAGTCTTCTAATAAATATGTTAAAAAAGTCTATATAACTTTTAACAAGTTAAAAAAAAAGACAACAAAAATAATAAAACCAGAATATATAATATTATAAAATAATACTAGAAAAATCTCAAAACTTGATGTTGGAAAATATATAATAAAATATTATTTAAATTTATATAATTATTTAATTAATTTTAAAAACAAAAAAACTTAAATTTTTTATAGATAATAATATAAGTCAATAAGATTTTAAATTAAGTTAAATGAATACTTAATCATGAATAATTACTTAATATAAAAAAGGAAAAAAAAAACATAAATGTTACTAAACTATTATAAAATAAATCTCAAAATTATTTTAAGTTGGAGAAAATATAATAAAGTGTGATCAACTCTTAAAATAATAATATGAAAAGTAATACAATAATATATTAAAAAAAACAAATAAACGAAACAAAAGTGTTGAAAAAATTGAGATGATGTGTCACTAAGTAAATGTGGAATTTTGTAGATAAAATAAAAAATATTTTAATATAATCCTAAATAAACTTTAAAACTTGAGATCAAAGTATATATAATGAAATATTTTTAATATATAATTATTTAGTCAATTTTAAAAATAAAAAACTAAAAAAATTATAAAGTAATAATATAAATCGTTAGAAAATTATAAAGTGAATTAACTAATTTATTTATTATTATATAATAATATTATACTATTAAAATATAATAAAGTGTGATTAACTTCTAAATAATTATTACATCTGAAAAAAAATGAAAAATTAACATTGAATAATATAAAATAATTAAAACTATATATATATATATATATATATATATATATATATATATATATATATATATATATTAAAAAGAATGAGGTTTCAATACTTGAAATTAACTAAGTACTTTTAAAAACAAAATATAAGATATTATAATGTAATACTAAATAAATATGAAAACTTAAAATCATAAAAATTAATAATAAACTTTTCTTTAGATTTATATAATTATTTAAGAAATATGAAGAATAAAGAACATAAATATATTATAAAATAAGAATATAGGTTGTTAGAAAATTAATTAATATATTTAAAAATAACAAAACATGATAGAATGTCCTAAATTATAATAAAACAAATCTAAAAATACTTTCAAATTAGAAAAAAAAAGTGTGATTGATTTTAAAACAAGTATAAGTCTTTTTACTTTGCTATTTGATTTTATAATTTCTTTTAGTATTATATTATACCATTTTAGAATGATTATGTTTTTGTTTTTTATGTTTTATATTTAAATAATTACTTAGAAGCTCTAAATTTTTTTCCACGCGGTGGTTGGAATGCAATGTTTGGGTTAACATAGGATAAATTTAGGTGATTTCTCCCCAGTTGGTTTCTTTTTGATTGCTACGATAATTGTTAAATTTTTCTTGATTCAATAAATTTACATCTCCAATCGCATTTTGCATGGAAACCCCACTTAGTTGACTATTAGATGTTTCTAAACTTTGAGACATCATCATGTCGAATTTATTATTTATGACTGCCATCTATGCTGTAAAAACGGTCACTGTCCCATTCTCGTTCCCCATTGCCATAGAATGTTCAAACATCCATTAGTAATTATTTTCCGCCATTACCTCAAAGATGTTCATTGCATAATTAATCATTTGCCCATCTGTGTTCTTGAAGCCGAATTTGTCTAAATTATCTCCAGAAAATAAAAAAAAATCATAAAATACCATATATCTATTAATGTCCAAATAATAGGAATTAAAGTAAAAAAGATCGTTGAAACCGTACAAACAAGAGTTGTAACCTAATCCAATAAGTCCCAATATATACATAAAAATCGTATTTATCATAAATTCAGTAATACATTTTGCTCGCTTATTCTATGAAGGATAATAATAGTTTCATTTACCTGTTAAATAGAGTGTCCCTGACTAAGCACCTTAAGAAAAGTTGACGCAACGCCATTTTTACAGGGGTTCTATGTTTCTGGAAAAAAGAACCCATTAGTCCCCAGTGCTTTAAAAGGATCTAGACTCTTCAAAGCAGCTTCAATCTCATCAACGGTGAAAGACTCATCAAGCATGGTTTGATCATCTAGTGAAATGAGGCAATCCACATTCTCGTGATTAACTCATATCACCTGTTGATGGTTGTTGATGGAGAATAGGATTGTGAAAAATTATGTCACATGTGTGACAAGATGCGTCGGGCAAGATATCCACTCCCCTTGATGATTCTGGAGCCTGTCAATACTATTATTTTTAAATCTCCCTTTTGATTTTGAGTGAGAGAGATTTGGTATTATGATCCTCATATTTAAGCTAATCCACTCGAGCCCTTTGTTTCCAGAAACTCTCTTCTCGACAAGATAAACGATTTACTTCATGCTCGAGTTTTTATAATTCTTCGGCATTGTTCGAGATTTCATCCATGAAAGCTTCGGTGTTAGGGGAGTCAAACATCGTTCCTTAATCCGCAACTCATCCTTCTATTATTCAAAGGTTTCCCTAATCCACATATTCAAGCCTCGTTGACACTCGAAGTTTTTGTTGCACAAAGTACAAAGGCCTTCCCGCACTCAATGACCCCACAGTATTCCCTTCCCAACAACTATTAACCACTGTCTAGTAATTATTCTCCCACATCGAATATATTTCAAATGAAGAATGATAAGTCCAAAAAGTTGAACTATCAAATATAGGGTACTAACCTCAAAATAGAGATCAGCGACCTGAATATCTCTTGAGAACGTCACAGCGACCTACCAAGCCTCCTGCGAATCCCTTGACGACTTGGGTGGTCCTGCAAAACTACGCCTTGAACGGGTCGGATGTCAGGCCCGTTAAGACCCTCCGATGCCTAAGTTAATAAGCAAATTCAACACTCTCAATACTTAAATTGGAAGATTGGACAATATGTCATAATAATAGTGCAATTCGATGATTATAATGAGAGGAAAATACCCCCATTTATAGAGGCGAGGAATCCCTCTTGTCTAGGGTTACCTTCTTTAACCAGAATTCCATAGATACCACAACTCTTCCACCGCCTCATTATTAGGATTTCTCATATATAATAAGTTCCCATAAATAATAAAACCTCTTATTAAATTACTAGGACGGTCCTGAGCCCATCACAGCCCACCAAGCCCTTATCCAGTACTCTTACTAAACTCATAAAGCAAACATTCACAAGGCCCACAACCGAGCCAAAACACACAACACAATTATAAGAGGTCACGACCCTATATGAGAACTCATCCTCATACTCCAGGTCGTTTGCTTGCCCACTTCTCCACGACAATATCCAGCTCGCCCATCTCCCAGAGGCACACCCTCTCCAGAAAATGAGGTCATTTACCACAAATATTCATATATATCACATAATACTACATACGAACGTTTAGGTCCGTATCAGCTAGTCCCCCATGTTCTAGTAGATTGAGGTACAAAATCAAGTAGGACATGTAAAAACAAAATCAAAAGAGCACAACCACTTAAAAACATCAATACAACAAAAACACATAAGTAAATCACCATTCCACCTTTCCCAACCATATTTCGGGATCACATAATCAGACAAGCCGAGCTATGATATTAACATCTCACTGTAAATTACCAAGAATACCTGCGACCTCCAAAAATATCAACTTGCTGAGCTCGCTCATCCTCTAAGAGGACATACCTGCGAGTCCCCAAGTTAAGTCCCCAGACCCATAGATGACGACCTGAAATTGCAAAGCCCCTTCCACGACCTGTAATTAGATCCACTCCCAATATTTTCAAAATTGCAATCATAAGTAACCCGAAAGGTCAAGGCACGTCTTCTTTTACACGTCTACTCCCATTTAAGCTTCATTAAATGCAGTCTGCCATCCTGCCGGACACGTGTCACTGGATTGTATTCTCGTATTATAATAAACTCAGTGGGCCCAAAAACTAAAGGCCCAAAACATTCCCTAAAACTCTATTGTCTTTCCCGCTCCTACCTGTCCCATCCACCTTTCTCGCCGCCCAACAAAAAGACCCTTCAATTTCCATACCCACTACCTTTTCACAAAATATACACAGAGAATCGCCATTTACGCTCTGCAACAAAGCTCGACGATTTAACAAAATTCTCAGGATTCTCCCACAGCACATCGCTCCACACCAACCTACAGCACTCCAAAGATGTGTAAGTCCCCAACTCCTTATCGATAATATAATTGCACTTATAAATATAATACATATGTTGAATTATTATGAATTTGTGTTGTCCCCCTCTCCCTATACTTTAAATTTATGACAAAACCAGCGTCTTCTACTCCCAATTCCCAAAACTCAAGTCTCTCCCCCGACTCAAACCCCAGCGAAAATCCATTTATACTCGAAATAAGACCAACCCAACTCCTCTTACCCTCCTCCGGCCTTCGCGACGAACCCGAGGGCGACATCGCTTGGTCGGAGCTAGAAGCCCAAACCAAGACCCACACCAAGGCCCAAGCTTTGATAGATAATATACTCGAAGACCCTTCCACTATTCCTCTATCCCTTGCACACATTCCAGAGGGTATGCCTTTGCAAAAACCAAACGATCCAACACCTTGCGAGCACTTTAGGGAAAATCCAGTGACTAGCTCACTCCCTTTCTATCGACGACCTACCTTCCTCATCCCGTGCAACCAAAGAAATTAAACACAACTACTGGATACTCCCCAACACAAAGAAAATAGATAAGTTCAAACGAATCTTCAATCTCCCGAATACCGCTAAAATGGTCCTACCTGACAGCCCGCACGTAGACCCTCTGCGACCTCCCCCCAACCACATCACCCTTTTTGACACATTACTAGTAGAAGGATTTAGATTCCCGGCTCATCCTTTTTACATTGAAATCACCAACCTGTACAATATTTCCCCCTAACATCTAACTCCCAACTCTATGAAGTACCTAGCTAGATACCTCTTATTATGTAAATATTACAACACCCAGCCTGACCCAGGCTTCTTTCACTTCTGCTTCCAAATAAAATACCAACAGAACTCTTTCTATCTCTCCTCTTGCTCGGGGCTAGCTCGATTTCCTATAAACCCTCCCAACAAAGTCCCCGAGTGGAGGAAGAACTTCTTCTTTATTCATAATACGGAAGACTGGCCCTTTATAACCGAGCTACAAAATCGCACCCCCAAATAATACAAACCACCTACCTCCAAAGAATGCCCTCTCCTTTATAAGAAATACTCAGAACAGCTCGCGAAATGGAGCAAGCACCCTTTCGATGTGGTGCACCTCACCAGTCGATCCGACATTTTCCATTATGTGGGTATCGACTCTCATCTGGTCGAACCAGATCGTGCCATCACCGAATCTAAATTTGGTAGGTTTTCAGATCACACCATACTCCATATTACCAGAAAATGGATTGATAACATTCTCTTTAACTACTGCAGTTGATTTTATTAAAGATTGCGCCACAACTCGCGCAGAGGAAGCTAAGAAACCAGCCGCTCCACAGTCTGTAGCTCAACCCGTACCCCCTCCTATCAACATAGGTGAAGCGTTGCAGCAAGACTTCGGGGTAGCCACTGATGATGAGGAGGAGGTTCAGCTAACCAGAAGATCTATTAAAAGTAAAGGAAAATGACCTCTTCATCCTGCACCAGAGAACCCGACAATCAAGAGCCCAGCGGCTAGGAGCCCGAGCCCCCCCAGAACCAAAGCGTCGTCACCTTCATAAGGGCCTTGCTGCTACCTCTACCAGCTCACCCGATCTAAGCAAGATACTGGCAAAGTGCGACAATGCCAAAGATATTCTGACTCTTCTCAACGAACGCACACTCAACCAGGTAGACATAAAAGAATCTTAATTTTTACTTCAATCCAAGCTTATAAATATTCAAAAATTTCTCTGATGCAATTGAACCCCTTATTCTCCAAGCTCTCTGAAGAATTAGCAGCCCGTTCAGCGGAAAGTGAGCTGCAGAAAACAATCGACGAGTTGATAATCTAAACAGAGCAGCAAACGCAGCAACTATCTTTAACCTAGGGAGAGTTGGATGGCTCGCACAAGCTACTGAAGGCTCGCGACGAGGAAATGATGATCATGAAGAGTCAGGTGAGCAGTTTGAAGGATGAGATGAGTCGTTCCAGCAACAAGCTCAAAGCTGCACAGAAGAAGGCAGACGAGCTCGACAACGCATTGAAACAGGCCAAAGAATTCCAACTCCAAATCCAAAGGCTCCAAGAGCAAAATCAAGTAGCTCGAGAGCAGGGCATCGTTGAAGGGTGACAGACTTTCCTTACTAGCATAGCAGGCCGCAACTTCATCGATACTTACCGAAGAGAGATAGTGGAGGCCTACGAGAAGTCCTCCATTTACTTCGGCACAATGGCAGCCGGCGCCCAGGAGTGGGTCACAACAGTTTCTGGGATGATCAAGGAAGAAGTCGCACTACTAAACGTTACATACAACCTTGACATCCTAGCCCTCATCGACAAGATCACTCCCTTCAGCAGCTTCAAAGGTGATTGGACAAAACCAATTAGCACGCAGTGGTGGCTATCGTGCCAAAGTCGAGCGATCCTATCCGCCAACTTAACTACTGAGCTGGAGGCACCATTGGACGACCTGCTTCCCCCACCTGAGCCAAGCTCCACCACTACTGAACACCCATCTCCTCCTCCTGATAAAACTGTTTGAACAACTCATTTATTTCTGATCTGTGTAAACAACTTATTATCCCTGCAAACATTTGTTGGCTATATCCCATATTTATGTAGCTCGTTATTTCCCAACACAATTTAATTATGTACTTATGCAAAAACTAAAAAACTATGCCTGCAATAACAACTCTTGAATCACCACCCATCAAAGGAGAAAACACTCCAATCAACCAACACATTAGCTCGCATAAAAACAGTCATACACTTAATAACAAAGAACAGAAAGTATATAAGAACAGATAAAAACACCCATAACCATGTAACAATCATCAACATAGTTCACAGAAACTTTATTTATTATCAATTACCCAATTTTCACAAAACACACTCTCACATCACCACTAACTCTCGTGCGGGAGAAACACATTCCGATTCAGAGATAGCTTTTCCTGAACTTAGCAAAAACACAATCTTATCCTACGAACATAAATTTCCAACACAACTAACTTTATGTAGAGGAGGTACCCTCTGGACAAGAACTACCCTCCCCCATTGCCGACCTTATAAAGCGTCAGCCCATCGCTGACCTAATGAAAGCGTCAGCCCATCGCATCGCCAACCTAATGAAAGCGTCAGCCCATGGCATCGCGGACCTAATGAACGCGTCAGCCCATGGCATCGCCGACCTAATGAAAGCGTCAGCCTATCGCATCGCCGACCTAATAAAAGCGTCAGCCCATCGCATCGCCGACCTAATGAAAGCGTCAGCCTATCGCATCGCCGACCAAATGAAAGCGTCAGCCCATCGCATTGATGACCTAATGAAAGCGTCAGCCCATCGCATCGCCGACCTAATGAAAGCATCAGCCCATCGCATCGCCGACCTAATGAAAGCATCAGCCCATCGCATCGCCGACCTAATGAAAGCGTCAGCCCATCACATCGCCGACCTAATGAAAGCGTCAGCCTATCGCATCGCTGACCTAATGAAAGCGTCAGCCCATTGCATCGCCGAGCTACAAGAAGCGTTGGCCTACACACATCCCCGACGCCCTCTAGGCATAGTATTTCTTCAGATGGCATATGTTCCAACTTCTGGGCAAAATTTCCTTACTCGCGTCCTCTAGAATATAAGGTCCCCCTTGCAGCACTTTCACCACTATGAACGGCCCAATCCAATTCGGCTCCAACTTCCTGACCATATGCAGCGCATCAGCTCGCCTCCAAACTAGATCGCCCACTTGGAAATGGCGATGTCTGACCCGTTTGTTAAAAGAAACCTGTATCCTCTGTTTATAATGCTCTATGCGAGCTGCTGACTTATCTCGTATTTCCTCGATCGTTTCAATCGCTCCGCGAGCTAATATTTCATTTTCCTCCACATTGAAGTTCGAGAAACGCTGCGAACCACCCACTATTTCTTCCGGAATAACTGCATCCATCCCATAAACTAAACTGAACGGCGATTTTCCCGTGGAAGTTCTCGGGGTTGTTCGATAGGCCCAAAGGACTGAAGCGAGCTCTTCCTCCCAAAGTCCCCATGCCTTTTCCAGTCGCAACTTAAGTCCCTGCACAACTATATGATTAGTAACTTTGACCTGCCCGTTCGTTTAGGGATGTGCCGCAGAAGAAAATCGCTGCCTCATGCCCATCTCCTTGCACCAGTTTCGAATTTTTCTCCCATTAAATTGGGTTCCGTTATCTGATACCATAACTCACGGTACTCCATACCTGCAAAATATATTTTTAAAGATAAAGTCCATCATGTGCTGCTCGCTTATCCCATTAACAGCCTCGGCTTCCACCAATTTTGTAAAATAATCAACAGCCACCACCATATACTCCTTACTACCCGGGGTCTTTGGGAAAGGACCCACAATGTCAATCCCCCACTGCGCAAATGGGCACGGTGAGCTCATTTTCGTCATCTCTTCAGCCAGTATATGAATAACCGGAGCGTGCATTTGACACTTTTTACACGTTCTTACCAGCTCGCTAGCCATACTCTTCATTTCTGACCAAAAGAATCTAGCCCGCAATGCTATGCCTACAAAAGCTTTCCCCTTCGCATGGTCACCACAATACCCCTCATGTATCTACCTTAGCACTTCTAGTCCTTTCTCCTTAGTTAAGCACTTCAGAAAAGGTCCAAATCGTGACTTTTTATATAATTCCTCGGGTATCACAGAGAAACGAGCCGTCGTTCTGGTTTCCTTCGCCGTTTATTTCTCCACTCCCTCCCTTGCTTTGATAAGGACATCCCATATGGGTGTGCGCCAATCATCTTTTACCTCTGTTTAAACCCAAAAAATGACCAACGTTAAGACTGCCTGAAACCTTGAACACCTTCCTGATCTGCACCACAAACAAGAGTTAGAAAGGACCACCGGTGATTTTCCGGTGGAAACCTCTCCGATGCTTAAGTAAGTACGTGTTTGAGATATTTTTCATAAAGAAAGCAAGAATGCTCAAGAGAATGACCAACCTCTCTCAGCCTTGGGGCTGAGATATTTATTGCTTTCCTAGTGGGGACCCCTTTCCGGGATCTTAGAAGCAAAGGCCGCGAATCATGGGCCGTTACGCAACAAATTCTGACAAGTGGTCCCACTTGTCTCTTCTATGTAGGCAGGTGACCAGACCTGCTTAATTCAGCTTATTCCTTGTTCTTAAGGTTTTCGGGTCTGCCTAGCTATTTCTTACTCGGCTTCAGCACTAGGTGGTTTATTGTCTTTCTTGGCGGGACCTCCTTTCCGGGATCTCAGAGGCACTGACCTCAAATCTTGGGTCGTTGGGACAACAGTCTCTGACAAGTGGTCCCTCTTTTCACTCTCCGATCAAGGAGTCAGATCTGTTATAAACCTGTTCTTCCGGCACTACCACCAAGAACTCCTGTTAAGGGAATACTCCTACTCTGGATATTTCATCAGATCATCCAG
>BMAC01000289.1:277232-315131 GCA_014905375.1 Phtheirospermum japonicum | reverse complement strand
TGGTTCATCGAGACCTCTTTCTAGTTCAATAACTGTGTGTACGTTCTAGGTTCAAGATAATCGGTTCGTGTGTGACTTAGAGAAACACATTTCTCTAAACACCCCACTATTAGCTCTGGCCAGAGACTCCGAGGATTTATCAACCATCAGAACACACAGGACATCGATGACTTATCATGCGTCCGAACCCCCTACTATCATGCACATACTTCCCACTAGATTCTGACTATGTGAACGTTGCCCCTTTTGATTGGCCTCCAAAGAGACACAGAGACAGGTCACAACATAGCCTGTCCTCTAGTGAAGTCACGGTGAGGTCTGGGTCTTAAGGATTAATGTTGTACGCTATACCATAGAAATCATCTACTCGATGAGTGGGAACCACTTAGAGATTTCTAGGAGAGGGAGTTCAGTGAACTCATTTTATGAGCACCTACTTATGTATGTCGATGTCCAGACACCGTGACCGATGAGATGCGATCCACATACACTAAGTACTAGTCTTAATGGGAAAGGCCTGTATCCTCATTATGGTGTAACCCTTTGACTAGGAACAAGTTCGACGAGTTACATTACGTGCTGGATTATCTCACGGTTCTGCTAGACCAATCTACCGTAATAAAGTAACTTCATCAGGACCATACCTATGCAACAAGCATGGGATAAAAGATATGGAATGCCAATAAGTATAAAAGATATTATTACGAATAAAAACCGATTGTGTTACAAGAGAATGGTCAGACCACAGCCACAAGTTGGCTTCTTGGTCACCTTATTCTAACATCGTTAAATGAACCACCCGTAGTTGGCATAGATCTACTGAGCGGGGGCGGCGTAGCGCCTGCCGCGGCCCCTGCCGACAACGCTGTCTCTCCTAGCCCCATCGCCGATGTATCTGTCGACCTGGGCATCCCCCACGGCGTAGAGGAACTAGGGTTTTCGCCAAGCTCACCCACCAAGTTCCGTCGTAAACCGTCTGAAGCCATGAAATAAAAAGAAAACCTCACGTCTTAACTTGATCGCTTTCCCACAGACGGCGCCAATTGTTTCAACCCAAAAAATGACCAACGTTAAGACTGCCTGAAACCTTGAACACCTTCCTGATCTGCACCACAAACAAGAGTTAGAAAGGAACACCGGTGATTTTCTGGTGGAAACCTCTCCGATACTTAAGTCAATAAGCGTTTGAGGTATTTTTCAGAAAGAAAGCAAGAATGATCAAGAGAATGACCTACCTCTCTCAGCCTTGGGGCTGAGATATTTATAGCTTTCCTAGTGGGGACCCCTTTCCGGGATCTTGGAAGCAAAGGCCGCGAATTATGGGCCGTTATGCAACAAATTCTGATAAGTGGTCCCACTTGTCTCTTCTATGTAGGCAGGTGACCAGACCTGCTTAATTCAGCTCTTTCCTTGTTCTTAAGGTTTCTGGGTCTGCCTAACTATTTCTTACTCAGCTTCAGCACTAGGTGGTTTATTGTCTTTCTTGGCGGGACCTCCTTTCCGGGATCTCGGAGGCACTCACCTCAAATCGTGGGTCGTTAGGACAACAGTCTCTGACAAGTGGTTCCTCTTGTCACTCTCCGATCAAGGAGTCAGATCTGTTATAAACCTGTTCTTCCGGCACTACCACCAAGAACTCCTGTTAAGGGAATACTCCTGCTCTGGATATCTCATCAGATCATCCAGATCTTACCCAATGATTCTCCAGAGCTACCCCAACCAGGTCTGGTATACGTACAGCCCTATCAACCTCGATCTCCAGAACGTCTTCTACTTTGTCCACACTACTATGGCCTAACTCCATTAATGTAATTCTCAAAGTATCACAAGTCCCCAGTGCTCCTACTATCCGGGCGAGCTGATCTGCACGTACGTTCTCAGCTCGCGATAAGTGTTCTAATTTGAATTCTTCAAAACGAGCTGCCTCCTCTCACAACCTTTTTAAATATACTGCCATCCGCTCTTCTTTAGCTTCAAAGGATCCATCCAAGTGGCAGGCTATTAACTGAGAGTCCGTATATGCCCATAACTTTTGTACTCCTAGATCATGTGCCATCTTGATACCCTGTAATACAGCTTCATACTCCGTCTCATTATTGGATGCCTTATATCCTAGCTTAATTGCGAACTCCAAATTTTCCCCTTTCCGGGCTGATTAACACAATGCCCAACCCTGCTCCTGACACCATAGTCGAACCATCGGTATACAGCGTCCATACCTTTGCTTCTTCACTCGCATTAGCTGGCCGTGCCATTTCCTGCAAGAAATCTGCTAACACCTGCGCTTTTATAGCTATCCTTGATTCATACACAACATCGTACTCGCTCAACTCTACAACCCACTTTACCAACCTCCCCAACACATTTGGATTACCCAAAACCTGCTTAAGGGCTAGATTGGTGCGTACCTTCACTCTATGACTCAAAGAATACGGTCGCAATTTCCTCGCTGTGCAAATCAACGCAAAACCCCTTTTCTCCAGCTCGGAATACTTTAACTCAACTCCTCGTAACATCCTGCTAATGTAATAAATAGATTTTTGAACACCTGCCTCTTCTCTGATCAACATAGAACTCACAGCGACCTCGCCTACTGATATGTATAAGATCAAATCCTCTCCGGGCATTGGTTTAGTCAACAGTGGTATCTCAGCCAAGTACTTCTTCAGCTCGTCGAACACCTTGGCCGATTCTTCCATCCATTAAAACTTAGATCCTTTCCTTAATGCTCTGAAAAATGGGACACCTCTCTCGGACGACCTAGAAATGAACCGACTGAGGCCAGCTATCCGCCCGGTAAGTACCTGAACATCCCGCACTGTACGAGGGTGTGGCATCTCTACCACAGCTCGCACCTTCTCTGGATTAACCTTGATTCCCATTTCCGTCACCATGTATCCCAGAAATTTCCCGGAACACACACTGAATGCACACTTCTTTGGATTAAGTTTCATCCCAAACTTTCTCAAAATAACAAACGTCTTCCACAAATCTTCCACATGAGACTCTGCCCTTTTACTCTTAACCAGAATATCATCAACATAGACTTCCACGGTGGATCCTAGCAGGTCTTTAAACATTCGATCCACCAACCGCTGATGGGTCGCGCCTGCATTTTTCAGGCCAAATGGCATAGACACAAAACAGTATGTCCCAGTAGACGTGACAAAACTTACCTTGGGCTGATCCTCCTC
This sequence comes from Phtheirospermum japonicum, assembly GCA_014905375.1. Taxonomy (NCBI): domain Eukaryota; kingdom Viridiplantae; phylum Streptophyta; class Magnoliopsida; order Lamiales; family Orobanchaceae; genus Phtheirospermum; species Phtheirospermum japonicum. Next base: position 311,937 of record BMAC01000289.1, on the reverse strand, counting down.
CGCGAGGGGTATTTGGTGGTACCCTTGCGAGGCGTRCATCATACTCAARAGCTCYCATCSTYARGTCGAGTCCACTAACTYGTCYATGCGCGGTAAAGGATAATGATCTTTGGGACAAGCTTTATTAAGGTCACGGAAATCTACACACATCCTCCACTTCTGTTCCGGCTTTGGTACCATTACAACATTAGATAAATACTCAGGGAACTGGATCTCCCTGATATGACCCGCCTTCAAGCTTTTGCACCTCCTCTTCGATCACTTTATCTAGCTCAGGCCCAAAGTGCCTTCTCTTTTATCTGACCGACCTCGCTTCCGGATCCGCATTTAAGTGATGCTGCACAACCTCAGGAGACACTCCTGTTAGCTCTCCATTCCCAAAGGCGAAAAAAGCTCGAAACTCCCTCAACAAATTCACTAATTCATTCCTAAGAGCTTCAGGTATTAAGGCCCCCACCCTGGTAACGTATTCTGGGCGACCTTCTTCCAATGATATCTCCATCAACTCCTCATTTGGTCGAACCAAATTCTCCTACTCTCTCACCTTCTTCGCGCTAAGTACTCCTTTCGGTGGATCACCATCTCTATCGCTCTTATTCTCCGTTAATCCTCTTCTGACCGTCAACTGATAGCACGATCTTGCGATCTGCTATTCTGAAATGACCTCTCCTACTTTATCGTCCACTGGATACTTAATACTCATGTGATAAGTTGACGTTACCGACTGGAACGCATTAAGGGTAGGTCGACCTAATATAGCGTTATACGCTGATCTTCCCCGAACTATTAAAAACTTCAAGCTTCTCTCTGCTTGTAATCCCTCCTTCCCCAATATTACCGAAAGTGTAAGCTCTCCTTCAGTATTCACCTGTGCCCCATTAAAAGCATATATGGGCATACTCACAGGTCGTACCTTCTTCTCTATATCCATCTACTCAAGACAATATATGTAGATGATATTTACCGACATCCCGTTATTTACGAGAATTCTACCAACATCATACCCCGTTACATCAGCTTCAATCACTAACGCATCATTATGATCCTCCTGTAGTCCGCGTCGATCATGAGGGTCGAAATAGATGACTGGTCCCACCACCTGTGATTGTCGGCTCACACTAGCGACCTCCCCAGCTCCGTAGTGAGCTAATCTAGTATGTCTTTTTCGGGCTTTATTAGAATCTCCATCAGTCGGCCCGCCTGAAATCATGTTTATTCTCCCCTTATTCCCTCGCGGACCATTACGCCCCTGGTTCCTCTGTTGCAACTGTCTCGCGGCCTGATCCTGGGGTGGGTCTCTTGGTGGTGGTGGAGGCAAAAGTTGTTCCGGCCTCCTCAACTATTTTTCCTTATAGATTACTTCCTTCAAATGTACTGCCTTTATAAGTCTCTCTATCTCCTCCTTAAGATGCCTACAACCTTCGGTGGAATGCCCATAATTATTGTGGAACCGGCAAAAGAAATTAGTCTTAGGATGTGTAGGAATCGGTGTGCGATCTTCTGGCCATTTTATAGCGTCGGGCACCAAGCGTTCCATAATAGTGAATACCTTAGCTCGTGGATGCATCAATGGCATGAAATCCTCCTCTCTCCAAGTTCGTATGTTCTCATCTGGTCTTCTGTTGATTACAAAACTTGGGCTCAAGAGCCCGCACACTATTCTTCTTGGTTCCCTCCTCAATTCTCTTCTAGGTATGATATCTCCTGTATCTCTGAACTCTTTCCCAAAATGCACCCGATGTTCCTCTTCAGCCTCCTCTACCTGTACGTACTTATGACATCTCACCAAAACCTCATCATAAGTTCTTGCTTCTTTTTTGACCAGAGACTTGCGTAAGTCTTCCCTCCTCAATCATTGGTGTAAATCTCCAGCTTTCATCTCATCAGTAGTGGTGGGCACCCCCAAAGTGGCGCTGGTAAACCTGTTGACATATTGTTTTAATGTTTCATCAGGTCGCTGCACCATGGTAAAAAGTGACTGCGCTGTCTTGGCGCTTTGTCTCATGTTGGAAAACTGTTTCAAAAATGCAGCTCGCAACACCTGATAACTAGTGGTTTTCCCTCGTGGAAGCTGATAGAACCAATTTTGTGCAATTCCCCTCAATGTAGATACAAAGGCCCGACACGCCACAACATCCGTATAGTTGCGCAGCATCCTCGCATTCTCGAAGAGCTGTAGATGTTCGATTGGATCCATCGTTCCCCGATATTAAAACTCCAAGTCCTTATATCCCTTAGGTACCACAGCCTGCAATACATCTTCTGAAAAGGGGTGTCCCTCATCTCCCTGGAACCCTTCCCCCTCCACTTGCTTTTGCAACTTTAGCAAGGTCTCCTGCATATCTCTCCAAGCTTTATTTCCAGGTCCGACCTCATTTTCATCCTTCTCCTCCACTTTCCTCCTGTGATTTTTACGGGTTTTATCTTGGGACTCGACATCTGTACTCGAGGTCGAGGTTTCACTCTCACTAGTATATCTATTCTGTCGGCGTCCTCTACGCCTGTAGTGACTCTTTTTCACCTTTACCCCTCTCTTCTTATGCTTCCTGGTATGAGATTCTATGGATGGAGTAGAGCTAGCTGTGTCCTCATGTTTTCATTTGCTCCGACCTCTTCTTTCACGAGCAGATCTCCTAGACGGAGACCTCTCACTCTGTTGTGCTTTTCTGGTCGCCGATTCCTCCTCATGTTCACTATTAAGTTGCTCGCTCTTTACTTTCTGAGTACTAAGCTCACCGGCTAAGTACCTACATAATTCTTTCTGCTTTTCTAAAGGAACAAAGTCCATAAGCCCCTCCAGAAATCCCTTTTAAGTTTGACAAGGCTTTTGCTTGGATAAATCCTTCCGCTCGTTTGATCCTGTATATATTGCTTTCTATGCCATCATTTCTGGTGTATCCTTTTCAAGGCCTTCTGCATGTTCTTTTCCCTCTCGACGCTTTGGGGAGGACGGCGACATGCCCTCCAAACCTGGAACTATTGGCTCCACCTGGGGAGGTGTCTGTTCTCCTTTTCGTGTCTCTTCTTCGTTAATGCCCGCCGCTTTCTTCTTTTTCAGTTTGTTTGGCCCAGAACCAAAGTGTAGGGTTTTGGGTAATATGTTGCTATCTTTCATGTTTAGTTTACGAATTTTCTCACGCCTTTCTCTCAAGGACTCGATGTCCCTCTTTCCCACAGACGGCGCATATTTGATAAGTCCAAAAAGTTGAACTACCAAATATAGGGTACTAACCTCAAAATAGAGATCAGCTACCTGAATATCTCTTGAGAATGTCACAGCGACCTACCAAGCCTCCTGCGAATCCCTTGACGACCTGGGTGGTCCTGCAAAACAACGCCTTGAACGGGTCGGATGTCAGGCCCGTTAAGACCCTCTGATGCCTAAGTTAATAAGAAAATTCAACACTCTCAATACTTAAATTGGAATATTGGGCAATATGTCATAATAATAGTGCAATTCGATAATTATAATGAGAGGAAAATACCCCCTTTTATAGAGGCGAGGAATCCCTCTTGTCTAGGGTTACCTTCTTTAACCAGAATTCCATAGATACCACAACTCTTCCACCGCCTCATTATTAGGATTTCTCTTATATAATAAGTTCCCATAAATAATAAAACCTCTTATTAAATTACTAGGACGTTCCTGAGCCCATCACAGCCCACCAAGCCTTTATCCAGTACTCTTACTAAACCCATAAAGCAAACATTCACAAGGCCCACAATCGAGCTAAAACACACAACACAATCATAAGAGGTCGCGACCCTATATGAGAACTCATCCTCATACTCCAGGTCGTTACCTGCTTGCCCACTTTTCCACGACAATATCCAACTCGCCCATCTCCCAGAGGCACACCCTCTCCAGGAAATGAGGTCACTTACCACAAATATTCATATATATCACATAATACTACGTACGAACATTTAGGTCCGTATCAAAATACAACTATTATTTCTTAATCGTAATAAACCATTCTAACCCCGAAACACATAATGATAGGGTGGTGATCCAATGCTCTCTAATGTAAGTGCTCGATAAGCGCTTCTGGAAAGAGATCCAACCACTCTGTATTCCCCACAAATCTTTCAAGACGAGCCTGAATATTATCCATTTCTTTCCTTTACTCTGCCTAGGCTTTGTATGTATACAAGTTGCCAAGCTAAGTAATAAGAAAAAATCATCTCTTAAAGGACTAAATTAAAAGATTAAAAAAAAGTCCTACTTGGTTGAGCTTTTTGAAAGTGCTTATAACTTATTACATATCAATTAGTTATTTTAGAATGTTTGGTAAGAACTACTCCCTCCTATTCAAAATATTAAACGTTGAAGTTGGCTACAAAATATGCAAAATATAAGACGTTTGTAGATTTTAGGTTTGTAGTTCCAAATTTTCCCTTAATTAGTTGGCCACACATTAATTATCTTTATTTTCCCACTAACCACATGCAATGAATAGGAGTATTGTGATTAAACTCTTTTGAGTTCCAAGGAGTACATGAAAAGTCGGTCGACTGCTCCATTAACTCTTGCATGAGGAGATTAGTGAGTTATTTATAAGTATGGAGTAGTTTTTATAGTTTTACAATACAGTAATTCATTTTGAAAAGAAAAAAAAATGAACCTCCATCCCACTTTTATACCAGAAAATATTTCACAAAATTTTGAGGCTAATGGCAACGTCAAACATGACTTTGATTTGAACAAATTTTCTATCAATGACATCGAGCTACAGGAAGATAGCAAGCTTGAACGGGAGACTCGACAGGGGATAGCAGAAATGCTAAAAATAATTTTTCCCAAGTATTTTTAAATTTATATTTGAAGATGAGATTAGTTCATGACTTTTCAAGCATGTTTATTGCATTCTACTTATATTGAAATGTATTGTCGATGGAGTATATTATTTGGTTTTTAGTTTTCGTTTATGAATGGCTCAACTATTTAGTTATGATTTTTTCTTCAATTATTTTCTTGAGTTTTTAGATCTTCTCCAAGAAGAAAAAAAAAAGAACGAGAGAAGATTAGATACAGTTTGAATATAAAGACCATAATATTATAATTCTTGAGATTTTGTTTTATCATTTAAAGCAACAAGGAACTGATCATTGAAGTTGGGAAAGCCACTGTGTTACATAATTTAATTGCAAGCACTTAAAAAAAAGAACTTATTTTAAGCTAATAAGCTCATTACATTATCTACTAGTCCACGTTCATAAGTTATTTATTTAGGAAGACGACCCTGTCTTTCTAATGCGACTTTCTTCATGTGTGGAATCTTATACTTGTTGCATCCACCAATTTTCAAGGTTTCTTACGTGCACAATTGTAGAGTCAAAAAAATACGATTCACCTTTCTCAGACAATATTCATCAAAGGACTTCTCAACGGCATGACTAGGTTCTTTCACACTTTTTGGGCATACCTTATGTTGCAAAGCTTGTATAGCACTGAAGAATACAAGATCCAAAATATTTAGGTCTGGTGAGTTTGGTGGTTGACACATTAATTGCATATCAAAACCATTTTCCGAAGCCGCTACTTGAAATTCTAGATCACTTGGATCAACACGTGTCCTTGCATTATCCTGTTGAATGAAAATGTTTTTTCTTGAATCCTCTATTGGCCACTTTTAACGAATCTTCGGCAAAAAAATTTCAATCAAGAAAGCTTTTATCGTCTCTCTCTTAACGGAGGTGATTGACTTTATCTCTAAGGTTCCGACATCTCGGTATATACTATGCCTTTGGGCTGATTCAACATTAATAAATGGGAAGACTCCTATTTTTCTAGAAAAAACTTCATTTCCTTGACTGTCAAATCTTGGACGAGCCATCGCAACAAGAAACATTACTTTTGTAATATAATTATTACTCTTACATATACGTAAAGGTTCTCTTTCATCTGGAAGTAGATAGTAAGTTTCCTTCTTTTTGATCATATAAAACCATTTTTCATCAATATGCACACTATTGTACATATCAACAAATTTCGGTTCATTGGGCAGACTATTTCGATCTATCATAGATATGCAAAATCTCAAGCGAGCTCTCATATTTTCCTCCTTTAGGTGTGGTTTAATAGCATTGGAGTGACGACGAGTGAGGCCTTGCTTTAAAAGCCTGAATAAGGTTGTATAGCTTACATTAAAAGCTTGGGCAAGTGATATCAATGTTGTTCGTTGATTAAGAGAAATATCAAGAACTCGATTTAAATCAACTTGCACCCTTTTTCGACCACAATTTCTTGTTCACCTATGAGAGACATCAGCGTTTTGCCCATTAGGAGTGTCTTTAGCCCGTTTCCAAATTCTTTGAACCATTTGTATAGGTACGGAAAATAAGTCAGAAACTTCAGTGGTTGTGCACCTTTTCAACTTTCCATTGACACTTCGCTCCAATAAAGCATTATAAATTGTCTGTCTTTGTACATTTAATAGGTTTTTCCTTATTTTTATTGTCGTTCCTTCTTCCAGAGATAACTAAAATGTTAACTACTCCTTATTAAAATTATTAGTGCATGCAGAATATTTAAAATCCTTAGTAGTAATAATTTCTAAAATCAAATAACCCACTTTCAAATAACCCATGTGTACAGTGCATTCAACAGAGAGCAAGTTGATCTATTTAAGTGGGTTATGTAAAATTCTCAACATGGAAATAATGGAACCCTACACGTATAGTATCACGTCATTTTCATGCATATTTCAAATAACCCACTTTCAAAGCATTTAATAGAGAGCAAAAAAAAATTTAAAAAAATACCTGACACCTCTTCATCTTCTTCATGTAGGTAATTAAGATCCAATTCTAGTAATGGAAATTCAAACTCTTGATTTGGATTCATATTTAAATCAAGTATGGGAGTATTTGTTGATGATGATGTGATTATCATTGGTATCGATGCTTCCTCTACGTCCGAGTTTGATAGTACATCTTCCTGGTCGTCAATACCAACTGGACTTGTGTTCAAGTCAAATGGTAATTTTGTGACATTGCTTGTACTTGGAAGATTTAGATCAATATTCATGAAAGCCATGCAGTGTTCTTTTATGATGGATAACAATTTATTTTTATCCCAATATATACATATAAATTAAGTTTTGGCTCCAAGTCAAAATTTATAAATAGATCAAATTAAATTTAAAAAACTTGGCTCCATGTATAATTTAGTTTTGGCTTTTTTTTTGTTTTGTTTTTTTAAGCAGAGTTCAAATAATTTTGGTTAATTACTTTCACGTTAAGTATTTCACTCGATGCTTGGATTATGAGTATATTTATGTTCTATTACATGAAATGAATTAATATGAGTATATTTATGTTCTGTTACATAAAAATAAGATAAACTGAAACAACAAAACAAGGTGTTAAATGAGTGTATTAATGAGGAGTATATTTATGTTCTGTTACTACATGAAAATAAGATAAATTGAAATGACAAAACAAGGTGTTAAATGAGTGTATTAATTAGGGGTATGATAGACATTTTTTCGAGTTTCTTAATTCGTGTGTTTTATACTAGAACGTCCAATATATTGAATAAGAGGGAGTAAGAATAAGCTTTACTTTTCCTAATTAAGGGTATGTTTGGTGGACAAAGCTGATAAGTTAGCTGATAGCTGAAAAGCTAGCTGATGACTGATAAGTTATTTGAGAGCTGATAGCTGATAGCTGATGACTGGTAGCTGAAAAGCTAGCTGATCTAAACAAAAGCGTTTGGCAAATTTAGCTGATAAGCTAACTCAAAAATACAAAATTACACAAAAGTACATGTTTAAAATAATAGTGTCAATGCTTTTTTTATTTATTTTTATATAATATTAAGATTATAAATTTAATTATTATTGTTTCTATTACCAATTTCATTTTATACACACACACACACACACACACACATATATATATATATATATATATATATATATATATATATATATATATATATATATAATTTTTAATAATTTCACAATACTTTTTTTTAACGGATTGGGGAGAGGATTCTTTTTTTTTTTTTTTTCCTTTATACGCCGTCTTATAGTGAAGCTAATAATAATAATAATAATAATAATAATAATAATAATAATAATTTCACAATACTAAAATAATTCTTAGATATTCATCTAACAATTACTAAAGTGGTGAAATTAAAAAAAAAAACCTAACGAAATAATAGTGTAGTTTTTAAAAATAATAAAATGGTTAAAATAGGAATAAAATTAAAAAGCTCCATGAGCTTATTTGAAATGCTTGTAGTGGTAGCATCTGAGATAAGTTCAGACTTTTCAAATAAGCTCATGCAACCAAACAAGGCTTATTTAAATACAGAAAGCTTATAAGTTCTCTAAATAAGACATAAGCTAGCTTATTATACTTACCAAACATACACTAAGATTATGTTCAGCAAAAGTTACAAATCTAACCTTTTTTAATAAACTCTTACCCTATTGGGAAAAATCCTTTATTATCCTTTTATATTGTAAAAAATATCTTATTTATAAACTAATATATTATTTTATATTTTACGAAAATATTTTTATCAGTTATAAGTAAATTTCTATTTATTATTATAATTGTTTTTTTAATTAATTTTCATGTATTAGTCTTATTTCTTGAAAATATATTTTGTGAAGTCTTTATTAATTATTATAATTTTATTAATTTATTTTTATATTTTTCTTATTTTTTATATATAATATTTTATGTTTTTCAATCATATCTATATTGGTAAATTAGTTTTCAGTCAGTTACATAATCAATTAATTTACCAAACGCATTCAAAATCAGTTACCAGTTACCGACTATCAATTATCAGTTATGAGCTACCAACTATCAATCATAAAGTCTTCAATTTCGAGGACCAAAAAATAATTTTACCTTGCTAGACTGTTTAGTAATGATAATCTCATTATATAGTTTAGGAAATACTTTATATTTAAAAATTATATTTCTGTTTGTTTTGTGTTGCCCTATATCTGAGTCATTATACTATGTACCTGTGTGCACCTTATAAGTTGCACCTCATTTAATTTATCAATGCTTCTAACTGATATATATATAACTGATAAATATCATCACAAATAATTGAAATTTTAAATCTTAAATCTTAAATCCTAAAATGAAAAAAAAAAACCTAAAACGAAATACTAAACCCTAATGGAAAACCAAGCCCTAAAATAAAACACTAAACCCCAAAATTGAATATTAAACTCTAAATCCTAAATTTATATCTTATATCATTACATATAACTGACACATATTATCACATATAACTGGTAGAATGATACATTTTGCCGGTACCCCTAAAATGAAAAATTAAATTAAAAAAATAAAAAACTAAATCATAAAATAAAAATTTAAACCCCAAAAATAGAAAACTAAATCCTAAAATGGAAAAGTAACCCTAAACTCTATTTTTTTGTAAAATATCATCAGGTATAACTACATATATTATCAAGTATAACTATCATATATCATCACGTATAACTGAATGATAACAAATTTTTACAGGGTGGACCTAACAAGGTGCACCCAGGTGCATGTAATAAATTGTCCTCTGGCTTGCTTGCAATTTTATTTTCGAGATATTTCTTTTATTTATTTATTTATTTTCTTTTTTAAAGTGAATTTTAACTGTGCAACTCTCCTATACCAGTTTGAACGATTTTACACTCGATGAAAATAACAACTTTAGTCATGTTACTTTTATGGGTTAATAAATTAGTCATATAACTTCTAATTTGCCCACTTTCAATTTATCAAAGATATATATAATTCGGGTATTTTGACATTATTTATCAAAGATATACAATTTATTTATTTTAGATATATAATTGGTATTTTGACATTCTAAGGTATTTTGAGTTAAAAATAAATGAAATATCTTAACACTAATTTGGAACCGAAATTGGACATATTCGTAAATTACCAGACCAAAACTGAATTAAAATTAATAAGACTAAAATTCAGTAAAATCAAATTACTGCGATGACAAGAATATTTATAAAATCAAATTTGACGCCGATAATTGCATGACGAGTTTTGAAATTAAGCCAAACTTTTTGAGTACTACATCTGCGCTGGATATCTTGATGTAAATCCTGAACATGGTAGGTGGCTAATAGATGCATAGGAAAGAGAAGTACAAGAAGGAAAGATAATCATTAATTCTAGATCCCGCAAACATGTTATAGCTGGGAAAAAACATTGATTAACAAATAGTTATTGTACGAGTGAGTAGTACTAATCAAAACCTACCCAAGTTGAAAATCCATTATAACATGAATCAATAATTCAAAACCAAGTTACCAACAACGCATTTAAGTCAAGAATATCTCACTCACAACAACTCTGAAATTCCTTTAAGAAACTTTTAACGTCAAAATCCATCCAACTACCTTACCAATAACTACGTCCACGGATCATGCCACATTGCAAAGTGCGTATGACTGAATCGAAACATTACATAATAAAATTGTATCATATATCACAATTAAGTCACGTAAGAGAGAAATGTACACCGAATAACCAAAAATAAAAAATCATATCAGGTAAAACTATTGAACCCATTATATAGCAGATAAAATACACTATATTTGGACTCTGATTCAGTATTGCAAGGTTGATCTGACCTGTTAGATTAGACCTTAAAACTATTAGGTTCATATAGTGTAAAAATTACATCACGTATAATAGTTGCATTCCAAAAAAATAATAATAATAAATAAACCCCACATTACATAAAAAATACACACAAATAACAGAAAATAAGTACATTAGTGATACGGCACTAAAAATCCATACGTAATATATGAGGGTATTTATAGAAAGCGACCTCATCTCTTGAAAGGAGCGTATCCCCTGGGAGGTGAGCGAGTTGGTTTATAGGAGGTGAGCGAGCTGGTTGATAAAGTAGCGACCGGGAATATACGTATGAGTTCTCATATACGGTCGCGACCTCTTATACTTTTGTGTGTTGGGCGCTAACTGTTAAGTTTGGTTATGGGCTTTATAAATATTAAGCCCGAATGGGCTCATGGATAGTCTTATGGGGTCCCAACGAACTATATATGAAAGAATTACAGGCTCAGGCCTATTCTGGTAATTTAATGGGAGATTTATTGTTTATGGGAACTTAGCATATATGAGGAATCCTAATTCTGAACCGTTACGCAATTGTGGTGGGAGAAGGAAAACCTGACTTGGGGAGGACTTCTCTTATCTCTATAAAAGGGGTGCATAGGCCTCTCTTTTATTTTAAGTTGAAATCATTATTATTGACGGATTGATCTCTGAATCATCTCTCTCACTATCTGACTTAAGTATCGGAGGACCTTCGCTAGGTCTGTCACTCGACTCGGTTGAAGATGTTATTTTGCAGGATCGGCTAGGTCGCCAGGAGGATTTTTGGAGACTTATCAGGTCGTTGTGACGTTTTTCCATCATTATTCAGGTCGTTGATCTCAAATTTATGGTTAGTGCCCCCTATTTTTGGTAACCAATTTTTTTGGTTTTATCAAGTGGTGTCGTCTGTGGGAAAGAGGGACATCGAGTTCTTGAGCAAAAGACGTGAGCTGTAAATCAATTGATTACAGGACCTTAAATTACAAGGGCATCGACAATCGAGATAAGTTTTATTTTCTTTAAAAACGAAACGTATGCGAATTGGGGTCATATATGCCGATCTTGAGTAACGATTGTGATGGCTGGTTTGGTGGCTAAATGAGTTTATGTGCTTTAGGTTTATGGAGATATGAGGGCATGATTATTTGGTCTAATTACTTTTAATGGGGGGATGTATGTCAGTGGGATGATTTTGGTAACCCTGATTTTGATATACGGGTTCTTATGGGTTTATGAGTATACCTTATTTTAATTGATTCTATTGAGATATTTAGAATACATTATGATTTATGGAAAGAGTAATTATTTATGTCTTACTTTCTATTGGTCAAATACGAATTTTAGGAAATCAGACCGTTTTCCAATTTGCTCCCCGAACAGGGAAGTTGATTCTAAAATCTTAATGGTCTATTATTTCTACGGTATTGTTGATGAGGATATTATCTATATGGAAGCAATATCTCTATCGATCCAGTGTGGTGATTTTTTGCAAGGTACAAGGCTTATAGTTTCGGAATTTCATTGGGAGACCTCCATGTTGATTTGAGGAGTTAAGTCAAAGTCCCTCATAAATATTAACGTGTGTCGGTTAATGAGGTAAATGGGCCTGGAGGCATTCAAAAGAAAAGATAAGTTTTCTATTATTTGGTTTGGTGGACGTATTTTTTATATATGTTAGCCTGTTTGCTTGATTGTATGGGTCCAATCGTATGCGTGTGACATTCAGGTTCTTTTGGTGTCACGCAATTAATTATGAGTTTGGATTAGGCTTAAAATTTATAATTAGAAGGATAATTATGCATGGAGCTTTTAATGGGTTTGAGTGCTTGGATATATTTGGGTTAATGTGCTACTAATATTTTTGTTGAAGGTGGAAGATGGTTAATTTATGTGTTTGCTCAAAATTTAATTGAAGGAACATATTTGATTCTATATGGTTATGAACACACTAAGAGTTGCTCATTCTTGCATATTCCCGTATGAAAACACTGTACTGCCACACTTCAGAAAAATGGGAATAACTCACTGTTGGATTATCCGTTTTGTGTACCGATTTTTGTGTTAGAAACTAGACTCGTAGGGATTTCTAATGGTATATAATTTGTTCTCTAGTTCATCATTAATCAAAACAGTTAAATCCTCAAAGTCAAATACGTGCTGAGAACTGCGTGACAGTTTTTGTTTGATCTTATATGGTTTTATGGTAGTATGATGTCTGTGGTTATGGAAAAGGGAAACACTTGATTTGCAAGATGTTTGATTAACATATTATTGGTGCGAGTAAGGTTGCGGTATTCGGATGATATTTTCTAGGATTATGCTAACGGATTTGAGTGCAGGGCTTGTTTAGTTCGTATTAACTTGGGTTTATAGGGTTAATTTGTGGGCTGCCTGACATCTAACTTGGAGATGGTCAATTTAGCGTGAAGAGGTCGCATAATTGAGGAGAGGTTTTATGTTAAGGTCTCTACGACCCAGGTAAGGTCTCTACGACCCAGGTAAGGTCTCCGCGACCCTGTTAAGGTTCATACGACTTTGTTACGGCTTCTGCGATCGTGTTAAGGTCTTCGCGACTTCGTTACGGTCTCTATGACTTCATTACGGTCTTGACAATCTTATGAGATCTAGACTTTATGATCTAATATGGGTTTTATGGTTAAAGCCTGACGCATTTATTAGGTCGGCTGGATGTTTTATTACCCTTCAGGGCGGGCTGTGTTTGTGTTGTTAACCCTCCGGGGTGGATGTTTTATTACCCTTCGGGGCGGGCTGTTTGTGTTGTTAACCCTTCGGGACGGATGTTTTATTACCCTTCGGGGTGGATGGTTATTTTATTACCCTTCGGGGCGGATGGTTATTTTATTACCCTTCGGGGCGGATGGTTGTTTTATTAACCTTCGGGGCGGATGGTTTTTTTATTACCTTTCGAGGCGGATGGTTATTTTTATTACCCTCCGGGGCGAATGGTTACTTTTCGACTTAAAGTATGTCTGACTTACATACTTGAGGTCTCTTATAGGAAGGATATGTTTGACTTATGTATTTTTCCCATATTTTATAATTTTGTGTGCCTTAGAACATATTTGATTTATATGTTTCTTTATGTGAGTTAGGTTCAGCTTCTCTTGGCTAATTTTATATAGCGTATAATTTGCTGGGTTTTTGTGGTTTTTGATTCAAGCATGTTTGATTTACATGTTCTTGGCAGACTCTGTGCTTGTTATTCTGTTTGATTGATTTTGCGACCTATGTGTAAAACAGGTTTATTTGGCATTTTCTTTAACATGTTTGAACTACTTGGTTGCATTAACTTGGGGAATTATGTAGTTTTCTTGGTCGCCTTCGGTTTAATTGAGTTGATGCGACCTGGTTGTTTGGTCTTGTTTGTATTATTCAGATATGGGGAGTATATAGGCAAGTTTTATTTAGTTGATGTGGCCTGGTTGTTTTGATTTGCTTGGATTATTTGGACATGGGGGACTGAGTGGTCTTCTCAGTCCCATGATATTGTTGTACCTGAATTGTGTATGGTCTAAATATTTTATTTAATTCAAATTATTTAAACTTTGGGGACTTAATGGTTTTTCTGGGTCATATGTGGTTTAATATGGTTTTTGATTGATTCGACATATATTTTATGAGTATGTTATGGGCTAACACTTTTGTTAGGTTGGTGATGGTTTATATGGAATGGGCTGACACTTTTATTAGGTTAGTGATGATTTGTGAGTGCAATGGTTTACTGGCCGACCTATTTTAGGTCGATGATGTCTTTATGGTTTATGGTTTTATGGTTTTATGTGCTTTTATGGTTAGCAAAGGTTCATTGGTGTTAATGGTTATGGAACGATTCTTAATTAATTTCACATGGCTATGGTTTCTAGTTTAGGATGACTTTTTAGCTAACCTGTTTTTAGGCTGGGTAAAGGGTTTATTGTGTTTTGACTAAATGCATGATTATAAGTTCAGGGTTATTGTGCCTGCGTACGATTGTAGGTCGGGAATGGATGGTTTTTGTTATTATAGGTCGATGGATATTTCAGGTCGTTCAACATGAAATATGGGGACTTTTATGCGACCTCTTCTTCTGGGAGGAGCATTCTTCCTGGGGGACGAGCGAGCTGATTTTTCAGAGGTCGTGATGTTAGGTGGTGAGCTCTTGTCAGATAAGTGGTATTATAACAGCTCGATATTGAGTGCTAGGCTATTGTGGATTATGGTATGAGGTCTTGGCGAGCTAACGAAATGGTTATGGTTATAAGGCGATGCTTAAGTAATGATTATAGTTTGGGGTATGGAATGATCTTTTGATCGACCTGTTTTGGGTCCAGTAAATGGCTTATGGTGTTTTGACTTTTCAAAAGCATATGATTGCATTATCTTGTATTATTGTGCCCGGTTATAACTACAGGCTGTGAAGGGAAGGTTTTATGGTCTCAGGTCGTCAGGAATGGGGTCTGGGGACTCGGCCTGGGGACTCACTGGTCTCTTCTTTCAAGAGGAGCATTCTTCTTGGAGGATGAGCGGGCTCAACGAGCCGACCTTTTGGAGGTCGCGGTTTTATGAGGTAAATTCTTATGGGATGATTGATGTTATAGCTCCATATGCTGAGCTGAGTTATTCTAAAATATGGTTTGGTGAGATGGCAAGGTGATTTATTTATGTTTATGTTTTATTGTTATTTTTGGTGGTTGTGCTCTCTTAACTTTCTATTTATATGTCCTATCTGATTTCGTACCTCAATCAGTTAGAACATGGGGGACTAGCTGATACGGCACTAAAAATCCATATGTAATATATGAGGGTATTTATGGAAAGGGACCTCATCTCTTGGAAGGAGCGTATCCTCTAGGAGGTGAGCGAGCTGGTTTATAGAGTAGCGACCTTGAATATGCGGATGAGTTCTCATATAGGGTCGCGACCTCTTATGCATTTGTGTGTTGGGCGCTAGCTGTTAAGATCGGTCATGGGATTTATAAATATTAAGCCCGAATGGGCTCATGGATGGTCTTATGGGGTCCTGGCGAACTGTATGGAAAGAATTACAGGCTCAAGCCTATTCTGGTACTTTAATGGGAGATTTATTATTTATGGGAACTTAGCATATAGGAGGAATCCTAATTCTAAGTCGGTCACGGTATTTATGGAATTGTGGTGGGAGAAGTAAACCCTGGCTTGGGGAGGACTTCTCTTATCTCTATAAAAGGGGTGCATACATCTCTTTTATTTTAAGTTGAAATCATTGTTATTGACGGATTGATCTCTGAATTATCCCTCGCACTATCTGACTTAAGCATTGGAGGACATTCGTCGGGTCTGTCACCCGACTCGGTTGAAGGTGTTGTTATGCAGGATCGATTAGGTCGCCAGGAGATTTTTTGGAGACTTATCAGGTCGCTGTGGCATTTTTCCATCATTATTCAGGTCTCTTATCTCAAATTTGAGGTTAGTGCCCCATATTCTTGGTAACCAATCTTTTTGATTTTATCAATTAGGTAAAGCTATTAGATACATAGCGGTTGTACTTTAATTCATATTGCAAGATGGACCACAATCCATGATATATTTCCCACTCAAAATGCGATAAGTTAGTTATAGCGGCACGACATTAATCTTAAATTCAGAGATGGAACCGAAGTGTGATTCAAACCTAGGATTGAATATAAAATCTAATTACTAAAAATTATTAAGTGCTTTTAATTTCTAATGCAAAATAAAAACAAAATCTTATTAAATGATTTTGCTGCTCAAAACCAAGAAAATTAAATTGAGAATTGGTGTTTCAGTGAACTTGCAATTTCTAGGACTTTGCTCTATATAAGGCCTTAAAACTTCTGGTTGCAGCTCTGGTGTGTCGGATTCAAAACGATTTTGCACTTCCGCTTGATAAATATTTGACTTGGGGTCTCTTATTTCTACCGTGTTTTTATCTTTATTCCAAATTTCTATGGTCTACTCAATGTTCCAAGCCTTTTGAATTCTAGTTTTATTGATTTGTTACACTTTATTAAAATTATATGAAAAATAATACATTAAATGTATAGAAGAAATTGATTTTTGATTAATTGTATAGAAAATATACGTAATATTGGTTAACATAAAATCACTTTTTATAAGTTAGCAAATTCATCAAAAAAAAGTCCAAAAAAGTCCGATCTGTAAAAGGAGAAAAGTACTAAAGAAAAGAGAGGCGGAGGAAGATTAGGGTTCTCATTAAACTAAGACCCCTTTATATTGGGTACCAATTACATTGTTCCATAATTACAAAAGGGCTAATGAATACCTAAATTACCATCATCAATAACTTGTTAATAAAGACACACTAAATGTGTATTTCCTTTAACACTCCCCCTTGTGTCGATTCAACAAGTAAAATGGTGCATGAGTAGTTACCTCATTAAAAACCTTTGCCAAGTAACAAAATCCAATGGTAAAAATAAAACTTGGTCGAAGGGAAAAAGAGTACAACACACCTAATGATAACACCTCTCTCCCTGATACGTACATCTATCAAGAGAGCTCAGAAAGTCTTCGCATACCTATAATCTTCACATGTTTCTCAAATATGGCTTGAGGTAGTGATTTAGTAAACATATCAGCCACATTCTCTTCGAAGGTCACTTGAGTAACTTGAATCTTGAGGAATGTCTGTTGTTGCTGATTATAGAAAAACTATGGTGATATATGATTCGTGTTGTCACCTTTGATGTAGTCCAATTTCATTTGTTCAATGCAATCCGCATTATCTTCATAAATACGAGTAGGCTCTCCGGTGGTAGACTCCAAACCACTAGTCCCTTGAATTTGTGTGATGATAAACCTTAACCTTACACACTCACGAACTGCCTCATGAAGAGCAATGATCTCTGAATGATTCGCAGAGGTAGCTACAAGAGCTTGTTTGGTTAATCTCCAGGATATTGCTGTGTTCCCCATGGTAAATACATAACCAGTTTGAGCACATCCTCCTTTATGTGGGTCTGAGAGATATCCAGCATCAGCAAAGCCAACCAAAATATTATTAGGTGTTTCAGTGTAGGGGATGACACTCTCTCTTTTGACATTTTCTTTAGGGGTTACAAATTCATCGGTGGCCCCTCTTGTCTTTCTATAAGGGAAGAACAAACCCATGTCAACGGTTTCTTTTAGATATCGAAATATGTTCTTGATACCCTTCCAATGATGCCGCGTTGGTCCTGAGCCAAATCTTGATAACAAGTTCACTGAGAATGAAATATCTGGTCGTGTGCATTCAACTAAGTACAATAATGCACCTATTGCACTTAGATCGGGAGTTTCAGCTCCCAATAGCTATTTGTCATCTCCCTTTGGATGAAATGGATCTTTCATTACATCCAATTTCTGACCGATCATGGGAGTGCTAACCAGGTGCACTTTATCCATATTCAATCGCATGAGCCTCTTTTGGATATATGAAGACTGGTGGATTAGTATTCCACAAGCCCAGTATTCTAGTTCGATGCCTAGACAAAATCGAGTTTTTACAAGATCTTTCATCTCAAATTCGGATTTCAAATAGCTAGAGGTTTCTTTTATTTCATCAGGAGTACCTATTATGTTCATATCATCGACATACACAACTAGAATTACAAATCTGGAACTTGTTTTTTTTTTATAAAAACGCAGGGGCATAGTTCATCGTTCTTATATCCTTTCCCAATCAAGTAGTCACTTAAACGGGTAACACATCCATCCAGATTATTTTAATCCATAAAGTGAGAGCTTTAATCTAATCGCAAACGCACTCCGTGTTTTAGAGTCACTTGACTTGGGTAATTGAATGCCTTCAGGCATTTTCATATATATCTCTGAATCAAGATTCCCATAGAGATATGCTGTAACCACATCCATGAGCTGCATTTCCAATCCTTCGGATGTTACTAAGCTAATAAAATATCGAAACGTAATAACATCCATTACAGGAGAGTACGTCTCTTTATAGTCAATTCCAGGGCGTTGTGAGAAACCTTGTGCTATAAGACGAGCTTTGTATCTCAGGACTTCATTTTTCTCATTACGCTTTCTAACAAAAACCCATTTATGTCCCACAGGCTTTACACTTGGTGGGGTTAGCACTACCGGGCCAAATACCTGTCGTTTTGCTAGAGAATCAAGATCTACCTGGATTGCTTCTTTCCATTTAGGCCAATCTGCTCTTTTTTGACATTCAACAATAGAGCGTGGTTTGATATCATCATGCTCTATGATTTCTTGAGCAACGGTGTATGTAAATACATCATCAACTTGCGTGGAAGATCTTTCCATCAACTCATACGCACTTTCATAATCTATTGAGATCTCTTTTTTCTCTGGAATCATATCAAACATCGGAGCGTCCTCCAGTAATGATTCATGGATATAACTATAAATAGAGATAATCTCATGAGAGGGATTCTCTTCATTGATGATTAATGGATTAGGTTGTGCCGCACCTGCCCTCTATTTCCTTGGGTGGGTGTCGATCGAACCAGGTGGCCTCCCCATTTTCCTTTTGGGAGCCACGACCTCAACCACACCTCCACTGCGTGTGGTTGCATCGTCTCTTTTGGTGGCGCTGTGCCCTTTATTGGACACTTCTAGCCTTCTAGGCACATTTGCCGCCGGTATATGTGATTTTGTTACTTTAGAGATATCACCAAACGCATCAGACATCGAATCTGCTATGTTCTGAAGATCGATTATTTTTTTTACTTCACTTTCAAATTGTGAAGTGCGGGGATCAAAATGAGACAGATTGGAGACAGACCACAACAATTCCTGTCGTTCCCTCAGAAAATCATTTTTCTTATCTCCCCCTAACGACGGGAAGACTGTCTCATCAAAGTGATAATCCGCAAATCGAGCGGTGAATAGATCGCCTGTCAAGGGTTCTAAATAGCGGATAATTATTGGAGATTTATATCCAACATAAATACCTAATCATCTTTGAGGACCTATTTTTGTGTGCTATGGGGGCTCAATAAGCAAATATACTGCATAATCAAATATGCATAAATGGGAAATGTCAGGCTCATATCTAGTTACCAACTGGATTGCATAAAATGGCTGGCTAGTAGTGGGTCTAAACAGAATAAGTAGAGTTGCATGCAATATGGCATAACCCCATGAAGAAATAGGCATGTTGGTGCACATAACCAATGCCCGAGCCACCATTTGTAGTCGTTTGATGGTGGCTTCTGCGAGACCATTTTGTGTATGCACATGGGGTACAGGATGTTCTACATCAATCCCGGTTGACATACAATAATCATTAAATGCTTTTGATGTGAACTCTCCAGCGTTCTCAAGCCTTATATACTTGATAAGATGATCGGGGTGGTGAGCCCTTAAATGTATAATTTGTGCTAGAAGTTTTGCAAAGGCAGCATTTCGTGTGGACAATAGTGCGACATGGGACCAGAGTGTCGAAGCATCTACCAGAACCATAAAATATCTAAATGGTGCACATTCTAGATGAATAAGTCCACAAATATCACCTTGGATTCTTTGTAAGAATGGAATATTTTGCTTTGTATCTATAGCATAAGAAGGTCTCGATCCTGATTTTGCTAAAGAGCAGGCTTTGCAAAATGAGTGATGTGCCTTTGAGATAGATATTCTGGTGGAGTGAGATGTAGCTAATGTATCTTGTGCTTCAGAAGTTATTAGTTGCACTTGTGCAGCAATATTACCGACATTATGAGACACTTAAAAGAAAGGATGTCCGTGTGATTTTTTCAAAATATGGATCATCATGTCATGACCAGGATGTCGAAGAAGGTCATGCCAAAGCCTGTATGAGTCAGTGTCACATAGTTCGTTATTGGCGACTGCATAATATTCAATAATCCGTATAGTGGTGAGGTATAACCCACTAGATTGACTCATTAGTTTCTCTAAGATGCATTTACTTCCACATTCGTTGGAGGTAATATATATAAATCCCTTTCCATTCTCACAATGAGTTTCCAAGTGATAGTCGTTGGCACGAATATTTTAAAAACTCAACAAGGTTCGTTCTCTTGGTGCATATAGAGCATCTGTGACAGCTATCATTGTGCCATTAGGCATCAAGAATTTGGCAGTTCCTCGCCCTTTGATTAGTTGGGATATCCCAATCATCATAGTCATATATGAGTTATAAGGAATTAATTTAATAAATAATTGTTTATTCCTTAAAATTGTGTGGGTAGTCCCACTATCAGCTAAGCACTCGATTTCTCCATGCGACATTCCTACAAGTAAAAGTGGTGATAGTGTCATGAAAAGTGTTAGAGGAATTTCTCTAATTCTTTAGAGTGTTGTGGACGATCTAGAATGATGTACATCTCATTAGGATATGTGTCTCTATACGTAAGATGTATTTTTGCACATGTTATTTGCTATATTTGAACCAAGCACGTAGTTTTGTGAATAATCTCGAATACATTCAATACTTTAGAATAAAATCCAAAATTATTAATAAATCAATCAAATAAATGTCTTGTTCAAAACAAATCTAATTCAAAAACAAAGTTCTAACACCAAACTCCATAGTCCGAATAAAATGAGGCAATACTACCTTCACAAATTTCTTAAAAAATAAGTAAATAGATAAAGTAAATCACTCAAAATCAGGAACATCAAGTGACTGAGCAAGGTTCTTATTGTCATTGAAGTCTGCAATCGTGAGGTTGACATCAACTTCATGATCTCCATTTTCCACATAATGATTCTCTTGTTCTTTAGACTCTCTAAGTCTCTTGTAGATGGCTGCCACCTTATCACTTGCGCGACAATTTTGGTACCAATGCCCAGTGTCACCACATCTATAGTAAGGTTCATTCCCAACTCTCTCTCGTTTCTTCGAAGGGTTCTGGTGTGGTGCCCTGGTTTTATAACAACCAGACCCAATATTACCATGTCCACTTGGGGCACTACCACCATCTTTGCGCCATACATGGGGAGAGCCTCCACATCCTCTATCGTGGCCCCCATGGCCCTTGCCTCGTGGTGCATAATTACCACTTTGAGGAGGATTAAGACGTCCAGTCTTCTTTGCTTTGGGGTTCTTTCCACATTTCGCTTGACTATAATTAGTTTCGGGAATTTTCTTTGTCCCGGCAGGTCTAGCATTATTGTTTAAGAGAACCTGGTCATGCCTCTCAGCTACTTGCAGCATATTAATCAACTTATTAAAAGTTGTAATTCTTTTGTTATCATACTCAAGCCTATACTGGTTCGCTAGTATAAGTGCTAAAGTAGGAAAAGTGGATAAAGTTTTTTGTATCATATCATCTTCCGTGATTTGCTTTCCACGGAAGGTAAGACGTGCTTTTAAGCGCAACATGTACTTGTTGAAGTCATTGACCCTTTTATAGTCAAGTAAGCGGATCTCATTCCACTGAACGGTCAGTTCTGGAAGCCACGTGTCATGTATGCTTCCAAAAAGTCCCTTAAGGGCATCCCACAATTTTTTGGGTGTCTTCAACTGAAGGTACTTCCAGCGTAAGCTTGGGTCAATATGACGCCGCAAAAACATTAGAGCATTGGCTTTAATTTTACCATACGGTTCTTTGTCTGTTGGATCGGTGGATGGTATGATCGTGGATGTAAAGTCCTTTCCCATGAAAGTAGTTTCCATATCAGAAACCCACCGACAGTAATCAATTTTTTCTGAGTCCAATATTTCAAATTTGGGACGAGTTGGTTTAACCATATGTAATAAAACAAGATTGGAGATATATGAATTACGTAATTGTAATGATTTACAATTATTTTTTTCAAGAATATGAATTAGATTTCAAGATTATAGGCCATATATCACGTTTTTCGATACTTTTTGAAATTACTTTTATCACATGACAAGTTATTATTTTGTATTGCTCATGAATTTTCATTATCACGAGAATAATCATATAAAGATTATTAAATAATCCTCTAGAGGATATTAATAAATAAATAATATCGCAATGTGATGCATTTCTTAAAACAAGAACGAAACAGTTATTAAAAATAAAAACAAATTCAAATAATGTCAAGTAATTAGGTGTAGCAGAGTGGTAACAGTAATCAAACATATAACACTTAATAAGTGTTCGAATCCGACCATGTTCTGTTTTGGTCTTTATTTTTTATTTTTATTTTCGTAGCAAACCCAATTATGGACCTCACCTTGCAATATATTATAAAAAGGCAAAAATGCGTATGTACTGTATATCCAATTCCAGATTGTGTATATAGGTGTTGTGTGAGCGGGTTGTGCATTTAGGTGATTTCGCACTTTCGGTGTGCGAAATCAATATTTTTTTTCATGGTTTCGCACTCTGAAAGTGCGAAACCCATTTTCTAAAAAAATATTTCTTTTATGATTTCGCAGTTTCAATCTGCGAAATCGATTTTAAAAAAAAAAATTAATGTGATTTCGCACATTCAAACTGCGAAATCAAATTTTTTTTTTTTAAATCTAATGTGATTTCGCACATTCAAAGTGCGAAATCATTTTTTTTTAAAATATGTAATATGATTTCGCACATTCAAAGTAGAAATCGATTTTCTAAAAAAAAAAAGTTTTACGTGATTTTGCATGAGAAATTGATATATATATATATATTATATATATATATATATATATATATATATATATATATATATATATATATTATATATATGTAGTCATGGGTATGTTGAACGCGTTAATTCAAGAATCTTGTATCAGTTTTGTGTCCGTACCATCATGCAAATGTCTTTCACCTCTGTGTGTATCGGCATGCAAACGTCTTTCACGTAACAGTGTTTCTAATCATGCATTGGTTCTCTATTTATTGTTGCAATTCGTTCATTCATTATATCATCCAGCTTCAAAAAAAATTTATCTCATTTTCTCTCTACATTAAAGAAATTTGGATTTGCTTTCCTCCCCATTTTAATTCGAGAAATTATTCAAGGTAATGTTTATTTATTTCTATCTTTCATATTTAAATTAATGGTGGCGTATTTTCTTATTTTAGTTTTAAAATATAATTTATGACTAGTAAAATTATTGTTTAGTTAAGTTGTTATGTAAAATTTTTTGATAACTAGTTAAATTGTTCTTTATAAATTATTGGTGTAACATGTATAGTATCTCGTTTATGAGAAATTTGATCACTGTTTTAGTAAATAATGTGGAAATGCATCCCATTAAATGATTCTTTATAAACTATTTGTTAAATTTTTATTTATATTTGTGAAATTGATATTTATATTTATTCTTGCATTATATGTTCATGTATTATAAACTTAAATTTGATAGGTTATATTATGTATTCATTTTATTACAAACTTAATTTATTTGCTTTGTAATAATTTATCATATTTTAAGGATGGCTCCTTGTCGTCGTCGTGTCATTACAAGGACAGAAATTAGTGGAGATCAAAAGTTTTATGATGACTTTCTGTTGTACAAGATGAAGCCAAATCCTTCAATACCTGAACACTATTTGGCAATGGTCAAAATGTGGGTCCACATGCTTTATTTAAAAGCCTATAATTGCCTTAAAAATATTGACCGTAACCACTTAACACGGGGAGTTGATTGGTTAAATACTTTAGACAAAGATTATTATGAAAGATGTATACATTTGCTGTGTAAGATACGATGTAAGGGTAGGAAGTCAAATGGTCCTAATTTGATGAAAGAGTTAATTGAAGATTGGAAAAAGAATATTGGGAGATCCGCCATTTTAGAAATGAGTTATAAGTTGGGAAATGATATTTTCCAATTAAGAAAATCCCCACCTTCTACTTACTCATGACGAACCAAGTCAAGTGTAAAAAATCATTTGATGGATCCATTTGCCCGTATTAAGTTCAATGTTGGTTCTCAATTTAAGATTTTTAGAGACATTGAAAGATTTGAAGAAATTGCAAAACTACCGGCGCACGAACTTAGAACGGGTTTTTGGATGCTTAAATGAATCACTTCTTATGATTATTTTTTTTTCTTTCCTTTTCTTTTTTCTCTTTTATGTGTTTTTCAATTTATTGTAAATCTTCTTGTTTTGATCAAGTTTAAATGAACATAGTTGTATGACTTTTAATGTAACCAGTATTCCTTATTTATGATATTTTAGTGGAAGTATTGATGTGATAGCTTGGATTTTTCAAAATGAATCATCTATAAACTTTGAATATTGGATTAGATTTTTGAAACAATTCACTTACAACATTGGTTTTATCCACCACCTAGGTATTCCCATAAGAAAAAGGAAAAATGAGTTCCAATCAGCCTAACAATGTACCATACTTTAATTTCGAAGAATACTTCTTTTTTTACGATACAAATTTAATCGAGTGGAGCATCCATATGGATACTAAGCTGGTTGACGACCTCCGTGAGAGTAAACTCAATGGTGTCTACGATCCAAGAAGATGATTACACAACAATATCACATGGATTTTGTTGGGCAAAATCAATGTTGCGTTCGAGAAATACTTCACAATGGACGACATAACCGCTCGAGTTCAACTTCTGGAAAAACGATACAGGCATTTTCATATGATGTTGGGAAATGAGCATTGTACTTGGGATCATAAGACCAACAAATTTCAAGCGCCGGAATGGCTTGTACGTTTTGGGAACGACTTGGCAGTGGATTCTGAGTTTACTGCTGCATATCTAAAATATGGAGAACCTTTCTTTGATTTGATGGATCGGGTATTCAATAAAAACTATTTAAATTGTATTTGTCAATTCCACAATCTCAAGGGAAATCCGCCATTACGAATGTGATCACACATCTAATATCAAATTATTGTAATTGTTATATTAATCTTATTGTATTTTAATTTGAAATAAATTTTCATGTAATTTTAAGGCATTATTATGGTGTGCACTTATTGTTTTTATGACGCAGATAAAATTCATTACTTCAGTTTTCAATTCATATGCTTAATGTGCTGAAAAACATTAAGCATATTGATCAATATGTTGTCTTGTCACCAGTAGGGTTGGATAAATATTAAATAACTGAAAAATAGAAGATTACACATTTTATTAAATAAAATGCAACAAACGTTACAAATCAAACACTACAAAAAAATCCGGCAATGCTGATGGCCAAATCCGTCAGTATAGGGAATACTGACGGCCTCCTGACGGATAATGGCCGTCAGCATTTTTGTGGTCAGGATTCCAGTATACTGACGGCTTTAACGTACCCGTCAGAAATGCTGACGGTATAGGAATACTGATGGCCTCCTGACGGATAATGGCCGTCAGCATTTTTGTGGTCAGGATTCCAGTATACTGACGGCTTTAACGTACCCGTCAGAAATACTGACGGCCTGCTGACGGGCATTGGCCGTCAGTAATACTTCCCGTCAGTATTTTCTCCCTTTTTTTTTATTTTATAAATGCTGACGGACTGGCCCGTCAGTATTGCTGGCGGGTCGAGCCCGTCAGCATTTTTAAAATATTATAAAAAAAAAAAAAATTGGGCGGGCCTAGCCCAGCCCGCAGGAGCCCAACCCAGAACCCAACCTGTGTTAATTTAAATCCCCCACATGTGGCATGGGTGGGATTCGAACCCCAGACCTCTTGCAAATAGAGGAATGGTGTTACTGTCTCGCCAAGTCGATTACATATGAAAGATTATATACTTTTAATATATATTAGATATATAAACTAAGTTATAAGTATAATTATAATTAATTATATTATATTTATAAATATAGATTATATTTATGAATAATAATATATAAATGCATAATATTATTATAAATATATTTATAAATATATATATATATATATAATATATATTTATATATATATTATATATATTTTTTGAAATATATATTTATTATATATTGTATATTAATAATAATATATTATTTTATAAATATATAATATTATTTATAAATATATAATTATTATATTATATTATATTTATAAATGTATAATTTATATTATATTATATTTATAAATAATTAATATAATTATATATTTTATTTTATAAATAATAAATTAAATTATAAATATATAATATTATTTTATAAATATATAATTATTATTATATATTAAATATTAATTATATAAAAAAATGCTGACGGCTTGCCCGTCAGCTTTTTTTTTAATTTTTATTTAATAATTCTGACGGGCAAGGGCCGTCAGCATATATTTTTTTTATTTATTTTTAATTATAAATTATATCCTGACGGGCAAGGCCGTCAGGGATAATTAAGCGGGATAATTTCCCGCTCTTTCCCTGAGGGGATACTGACGGGTATATATGCTGACGGCCATAGCCGCCAGCAAACCCGCCAGCATTTTTATCCGACAGTATTTCCGCCAGTATTGCTGACGGCTTTTTGCCCGTCAACATATCCGCCAGAATTGCCGGATTTTTTTGTAGTGAAACATTACAAATTAAAAGCTGCTTCCATCTCCTTCTGGTCATTCTGATCCCATTTTATTACATAATATAATACTAACACATTGAGATGCATCAATTGAAAGATGCTTCCATCTCCTTCCACAATGGTGGCATGTCATACAAATAATATATGCGTGATGCATCATCACCGTATTCCTATATTAAAAAAAAGTTAGTAATTTAAATAAACCAACACAAACCACATAATTGTTTATAGACAGATAAATTGGACTTTACATAGGCTGGAGAGACATTGTTATTGATAGTGGTATCAATACAGATTAGACCACGTTCTTCATCCAAAAAAACACCATCCCTCAGAAAGTCTTGCCTTCCACCAATCGTACCTTATCTCCATTTCTTCAATCCGGTCGTAAGTTTCTGGAGTAGTGGGTGAAAATATGAAACGACGCTCGAGTATGTGTTTTACCTGCGGGACGCTGAAGATCCTATACGCTTTTTTGGCACCTCTTTCGACACCTTCTTTTTGGGAGATGAAAAATTCCAGGATGGCTTTCTCCATCTCCATGGTCCATGGACCGATTGCAGGATCATAGTAATTATTGTTTATTCTTATGACATTTGGATGATATTCATCGAAGTTAGCCATTATTAGCTGGTATGGTTTATATTTCTGGGTGGGTAGTTTTTTCAGTGCGTACACATATATAGATGCGTAAAATACGTGTTATGTGTGATTGTGTTGTCAACACACACATAAATGAAATACAGCTTTGCCAACTACTCCATCTGTTGTCTACTCACTTTAATAATTTCACATCGCGTATTTTTATGAATTGCGTTGTCTTGTCATCCGGTACACTATGTCACAGAATACTGAAAAGTGTTGTCCACACACGCATAAATGAAATGCAGCTTTGCCAACTACTCTACATGTGCTATTGTGTTGTCTACTCACTTTAATAATTTCACATCGCGTTTTTTTATGAATTGTGTTGTCCACAAACGCATAAATGAAATGCATCTTTGCCAGCTACTCTATCTGTGTCATTATGTTGTCTACTAATTTGAATAATTTCACAGCCCGTATTTTAATGAATTGTTATGGAAGACACGTGTTCAGGTATGTCTTGGCGCATACCAAATGGTCTAAGCACTCGATTCGGGAGGTGGAACTCCACTACAGCAAAATTTATCAAAGGACACTTAACTTTACACAAGTCAGTGTGGCAACGTTTCCCTAGAGATGCAATATCGGCCGACCCCATATCATATGGCCCCCACACAAACTGAAATTTATGAAATGATACATTAGGCACTATAGTGTGTGAATTTAAAGAATTAAAACATTAGAAATGAATATAAACCTGGTGCGGTAATAATTGGTCCAACATATCCCGAATAATACGCAATGAGTGACTCGCAGTATGTGTGAACGTGCATAACTGCATCCAACGTGCACCATAAGGAGGCAAGGGCCATGCATCCACATCTTCTTCATCTACAAATAGACGACCTAGTGGAACCCAGGAGCGCAATCTGTGAGGAACTACCGTGGTAATCCGAGCAAGCCCATATTTGTAGTAATAAACATGGTCCCCCAATCACACACTTGTCAGCAATTGATGCGGTGCATAACTTTCGATATAAGGTAGCCAACGAGGCACTAGCCCAACTGTACTTCCTTGCTCTGTCGAAATCCTCCAACAAACGTAGGTGCAACAATGATGCAGAGTCACTCGTCGAGTCAGGCATCACTATGCCTGCAAGTAGAGTCAGTACAACACCTCTAACATACTGGTCCACTATCATCTGATCTGTGTCATCGGTGATGATAATCCCCTGAAAGTGTCGTCTAATGGCTGTAAGCAGAAGACGCGATGTGCCCCTGAAGTCTCTTACATGTGGACTAAATCCTAGGAATTGTTGGCAGTATTGAACCCAGTCCTCCTTCGACCGACCAAAGTCTATACCTATGACAGGCCTCCCTCTCACTGGTAATCCCCATATAATCGCAACATCCTGCAATGTCACTGTGGCCTCACCGCATGAGAGATGGAAGGTATGTGTCTCAGGTCGCCATCTCTCAACTAATGTAGTGATCAGGTGAGGATCAAGATCCATCTGACCACACCGTACAACCCCATAAAACCCAAGAGGGATTAGTGCCTGTAAAACCCGTTTGTGCAATGGGTTTTGTTCTCCCTGTACAGACCACCAAAAGCCTATCCATGCCTGACATTGAGTGTGCCATCTACTATGTCATCGCTCGCTCCTATTAAAGCCTGCGAACGATGCTCGTCTTGCGCAGTTAGAACCGATGGATCTCGTGCCCGTACATCTCCGCCTCTGTCATCCTAATAATAATAATAATAATATTATTATTATTATTATTATTATTATTAATAAATTATTAATAATTATAATAATAATCATAACAACAACAACAACAACATATTAGGTTTATACCAACACACGAGGCATCAAATTAAATTACATAGAAACTGCATAGGTTTGCATAGTAATTACAAGGGGCACCCAATATATTACACACGCATAGAAACCTAATATATTACACACGCATAGAAACCTAAGTTTACATAGGTTTTCACAAACAATCAAATTTTATTTTATTTCAACAATACGAGATTATGACTAACAAACTTATAAAATTAAATCACTGGAATCGTGACGAAGATGCTTGGTGTTGTTGTCGCTCACGTGTAACAGCCCAATCCATTGAATTGTGTATACTTGTAGTGACGTCTTTTCCACGTCTAATGCGAGTTCGCCTGGTTGAATCGTGGACTAATTGAAATGTTGCATCGTCCCATTCGTCTTTATCGAGAAGTGGAATGAACTGCCCCGCATATGTACTTGCATAAGCGTGTGTGCTATAATATGCTTTCATGAAGTTTTCTGGGTTAATGCCCACATGCTTACAAGCTTGCATTGCATGAGCACAAGGTATCCCATCACTAAGACATTTCCCGCATGAGCATTCTTGGGTTGTTAATTGCACCTTAAAAGTCTTAGCACGACGAGTACCGAGTATCAACATTGTCACATCAGCAATTTGCGTTTGATGATGATAGAATTGTACGGCTGCGTGCAATGCAAGTCTTTGTTGTTCCTCATACTGCTCCGTGATTTGACTTGGATACGGTTGATTCCTGCTCAACCAAGCGGATCCCTTCACCATTTTATCATAGAAAAATCTAACAGTGCGAATGAAGGTGACACACACTATGGAAGTAACGGGCAATCGTCGCGCACCCTTTAAGACAGAGTTCATACACTCTGATACATTAGTAGTTAGAACTCCACAACGTTTCCCACCATCATAGGACAATGTCCACTTTGTCTTATCCATCCGCTCCAAGTAAGCATAGGCAGGTTCTGATATCTTCTTAATCTCTTCCATCATCTTTCGGAATAACACTGGTGAAACTGCAGCTTTGGCAAACCAACATAAATCCTTCACTTTGACATTTTTAAATTGGCTATGAACATTGGCACAAACATGTCTCAAACAAAAGCGAGGAAACACCCTAGGTGGTTGGTACTCAGCCATTTCTCTAATGCAGCTGATAATTCCTGGATAACAATCTGATATGAGGCAAACACCCTGTCTACCCTGAATAATGTGTCTAGAAACCATTTGTAGAAACCAAGACCATGAAGCAATACTCTCTTCGTCTATGATTGCGTAAGATAAGGGTAATAGTTGTTGATCTGCATCTAAGGTTACCGCGATAAGCATCTTGTATATGTACTTTGTGTACAGATGTGTACCATCCACGCTAAGAGCCGGTCGACAATGGGCAAATGCATCAATACATGGTTTGAATTTCCAGAATACATAGTGCATCGTTTTGACGTTGGAGTTCTCAAGGTTTTTGTGTTTCCACTCAACGATTGTTTCAGGATTATATTTCTGCAAGGCCTGCATGTACCTGGGTAAAATTTGACAAGACGTCTCCCAAGTACCATAAACATTCTCACGTGCTCTTTTCACCGCCTGTCATGCTTTATCATATGTAATATCATAACCGTATCTCTCCTTTATCATTTATTGGACCAATTTAGCCCGATAAGATGGATCGCACTGCACCATGCCCACAAGAGTGTTAGCAATAAAATCTCTATCCAGGTTTCTGTGACCTAAATCAGTTGGATACATCTGGCATTCGTGAGAAGGCCCTAATTTGGTGATCTTCCACATAGCACGTCTTTTGCTGTAACTCGGCCTCAAAAACCAATTGCACTGTTGAGAAGACACACCTGGCAAACTGGACTTACACACAACTCTCCACACTTTTGGTGAGCTTTCCACCACTCTAAACATACGTTTCACCCATTTTGCATGATAGTCTTTCACCGCACTCTTCCAATATTT
This sequence comes from Phtheirospermum japonicum, assembly GCA_014905375.1. Taxonomy (NCBI): domain Eukaryota; kingdom Viridiplantae; phylum Streptophyta; class Magnoliopsida; order Lamiales; family Orobanchaceae; genus Phtheirospermum; species Phtheirospermum japonicum. Next base: position 280,563 of record BMAC01000289.1, on the reverse strand, counting down.
TTGGTCCCTAAAAAGCATTCCCTTAGTCAGAACACCTTCTTGAAAATCGTACATCTTCAAGGGCTTAGGAGCCCCAATTGAGTCAATTGGTACATCTGTGTAGCTTGAATCAAAAAATGAAATGTCACGACTCATTCGAAAATTTCCAGTCGATCTGGGATTTATTACAGCAGGACGCACAAAATGTTGGGCACCTTCACGATCGTCAAACTCAACATGCGCATCAGCACCATCATCATGATCATCATCGTCACCACTATCGTCAGAGTTAGTATCGCTTCCCAACTCATCGGGTTAAGAACTAAGAGGCGAGTATGGCCCACAATGATCGGCCACGTGTGTATCATCGATTTCTACATCATTCTCTACGGCATTATCATGACTCGATCCCCAAGTATTTATGTCATGTTCCTGACTAATGACATTTGGAAAATCTTGTGTGCATATAGGTATACTAGACACATTTTCGTCCCGTAGAATCTCGGCATATTGATAATAATCATGATCTATCGAGGCAAATGTGTTGACATTTTCAACTCGAAGCTCAGATTCGACATACAGCTCAAGAAAGTCTAGGCCTAAGGATGGATCTAAGAATCCCCATAAATCTTGATCATTAGCAAGTGAAACAAAACCACACTTGTTATTATAACAGAACTTAGCGGAGACTTTTAAAACTACTTCATTTACATTACTATTCGTAACTGTAAACAAAACATCGGTCAACTCCTCAAAATTTGTCTGACGAGAAATCCTTCTAGAAACAATTGTCTAGCGGTCATACCTCACTTCGTAACTATTTTGCAGAATTTGGCCGCCAAAATACACGACTATGGTGATCATATTTGAATTCGACATTGTCTATATATCCTAACAGTTAAGCAAATCACTAAACTTTAGAATTCACGATTTATCACTAAAATTTTAATCCAATTTTAAAATCTTACACTATGTATGCGATTTTTGATTTATTATTTTTTAAATATTTTTATACGTCCGATTTTTAATTTATTATTTTTAAATTTATTTTTTGTAATTTCATTTTTTTCAATTATGTTTAATTACGATTGTGATTTTATCTTTTTAGTAATATCCTCAAATCGATTTTTAATAATTCGTAGTTTTAAATTTAATTTTTTCAAATTTTAAAATCTTACATTATGTATGCGATTTTTGATTTATTATTTTTTAAATATTTTTATACGTCCGATTTGTAATTTATTATTTTTAAATTTATTTTTTGTAATTTTATTTTTTTAATTATTTTAATTACGATTGTGATTTTATCTTTTTAGTAATATCCTCAAATCGATTTTTAATAATTCGTAGTTTCAAATTTAATTTTTTCCAATTTTAAAATCTTACACTATGTATGCGATTTTTAATTTATTATTTTTTAAATATTTTTATACATTCGATTTGTAATTTATTATTTTTAAATTTATTTTTTGTAATTTATTTTTTTCAATTATGCTTAATTACGATTATGATATTATTTTTTTAGTAATATCCTCAAATCGATTTTTAATAATTCGTTGTTTCAAATTTAATTTTTTCCAATTTTAAATTCTTAAACTATGTATGCGATTTTTGATTTATTATTTTTTAAATATTTTTATACGTCCGAAGGCCGAATTATTTATTTTATTTATGCATATTTTGGGTTTTGTCTATTTATAAAATCTAACTAAAATTATAAAAAATATATAAATTTTGTCCATTATTTGGTAAAGTGGGCAGTAGATCTTATTTTTGAATGTCTTGGGTTCATGCGGTTAGCCATTATTATTTGGTAAACTGGGCAATAGGTTTTATTTAACAATAATTTATTAAAAATCATCGAGTATAATTCACAACTTCAAAAATATGGCATGCATAAATATAGAAAACAAATAGATATGATAACATCAATAAATTATAAAAACAAGAAATATACATGATACATCAATAATTTATAATTGAAATACGTATAACTGCATGTCTCATACATGATACAATATAGAAACGGTGTTGGTTAAAAAGACTTCTTCGAATTTGTATTTATATAAAAATACTTTCTTTCATAAAACAAGTATTTATATTTTCATCTCATATTAGGTTATATTATCCAATATTAATGATTGTTGAGTTATATATTTTTTTTAAATACATGATTTATTAATTTATAAAAAATTTGTACAAAAACCTTTTACTATGTATGCATACATAAAAATTTAATTACCTAAAAAACTTATTCATATTACGTACTTAAAATAAATATTGCTCCTCTTATTTATGTCCAATAGCACTTATTTCTCCTAATTACGTTCAATAGCTTCTACAAAAACAAAATTAAGTCACACAAGATAAATTGACTAAATAATAAATTAACCATTCATAAATAATAAATTAACCATTGAGTCTGTGATCGTAGACTTGTTCACTCGTAACCACTTTTTTTTTTTTTCGAAGGAGCCAACGATTTGATCTCATAAATTCTTAACTAATTAATTCCAGCTCTAATTTAAATATTAGACCAACTTAAACCAAACTAATATTTATGTTAAACTGAGATTTCTAAGAAAAACTCAAATCATCATTTTAACTACAATTTTTGCTACTCATATATTAAAAAACAAAAAAAAGTGAATATTATAATTTGGGGGTACTTAAATTTAATTATATTTTGAAATGAGATAAGCACGGCATGTACTTCATCACTTGCGTCATAATTAGCACGGCATGTAATCAGCTTAATGCCAAAATAAAGACTCCATTGACGTGTTTAACTATTCATAAATAATAAACTAATCATGCATAAATTTAATTTCATAAATAACAAATAACATAAATTAACCATGCATAAATTTAATTTCATAAATAACAGATAACATAAGTATAAATTTCATTTCAAAAGATTAACATACCTTAGGCAATTGCTTATGAGAATATGAATTTAGCTTTCTGGAGAAGAAGAGAAAATAAGACAATTCAGCTGTCTGGAGAAGAAGAGAAAATAGGACGAGAGAAATTTTTTTTGAAACTAATATTTTGTTCATTGATGATTGTGGTGGATGAATGATAAAATGAAAATGAGTTAAAGAATGATAAAATCAAGAATGCATGTGAATTGAAAGACGTTTGCATGTATATCACATGTGACTCTTGTTTCGCTTGTTTGGTTTGGATGTCACACCAGATTGTTTTTATTTTGGAGCTATGTGTTGAATTGGATCATGTGACTGCATATATATATATATATATATATATATATATATATATATATATATAGGATTGGGATCATGTGGGAACCAATCCCCTGTGTGGGAACTAGGAACCCATATGATTCAAT